>JASSUY010006786.1:0-31224 GCA_032466535.1 Forpus xanthops | reverse complement strand
CGACCTCGAGTCTCCCCTGGAGCTTTCTGCCAGAGGCTCCAGGTAGGACCGTTCTCCCCAGCTGCAGTGTAGAGCACTTTTTTAACATCTGGCCCAGTCCGAACTGGTCCAAGGGCTACTGCATGAACTGTTTGTGTCCTTTCTTCTACTAGCAAAATCTGGATTTAAGCAAAGTAACTGCTATTCTCATCTCCTTTACCTCATCAAACATATCAAAGGCAGTAACGAGCAGCCAATTTTCAAACTGAAAACAAAAGCAAGCCCTTAGTACTTCAGATATAAATAGTCATCATAGAGTTCTTTTTAAGTGGGCTTATTTTCCATATAAACTCAGCTATAAACCAGGTACAATATTACAATTGAGTTATAAATCTTAGAAATTGAAAGCAGACATAACAAACCTGCCTATAGATTAGACTTGCGCTTCATAACTCTATTTAATATGTACAGTTTTATGAAGGCGATTACTAAAGCATCTCTGCTCCAGAAACAAATACACAGCGCTCCAAAATTATTTTGCACTCTAGAGTATATTTTCAGTACAAATGAGCCTACTTTGGGGATAGTCGTGCTAATTGCATAAAAGCAAACTGCTCTGTAATTGCCTTTTCTATCTCTTCACATCTTCACTGGGCTTGATGACCAGCCTAAAATAAACAAAAAAATGTCTCTGCAGGTAGTTTTGCCATCTCTCTGC
Source organism: Forpus xanthops (assembly GCA_032466535.1). Taxonomy (NCBI): domain Eukaryota; kingdom Metazoa; phylum Chordata; class Aves; order Psittaciformes; family Psittacidae; genus Forpus; species Forpus xanthops. Next base: position 30,527 of record JASSUY010006786.1, on the reverse strand, counting down.
AAAAGTAAGGATGGAATTAATCTGCCTTATGCCTGAACTATCTACCCATTATAATCACTGGAGAGAAATATACCTGTTAAGAGACTAATTCGCCTGTCCTTTCTCAGCTTTTTGTCTTATGAAAAGATGAATCAGCCCCAAAAGATGACAATTTCTCTCTTTTGAATATAAAGGTTGACTGGAATGAACAGCTAACTTTTAAGCAGTGCATCAGAAAAGAGGACTGAGGCTTAAGAATACACACTGCATTATGCTTGGTGTATAATCAGAATTCACAGCTGTAAGAGCACAGCAGCAAATAATATCTCAATCCCTGCTTCTAAAAGGTGACTTATTTCTTCAAAGTATTGCAGGAGCAGCTAGAAGTAAGATTTTAGTTCCATTCCTTATTCTTGTCTTTTCATCTATGTACACAAAGAAGCACACATATATAGTGATCTTTGATTAAATATATAGTCTACCTCAAAAACAAGGACTTGAACCTGGAACTCACAGTGTAATTGCGTAATGAAAATGCTTCATGAAAATTAATGTTGCTAAGATGAACTACAATAGATTTCTAACTGAATATGTTACAATGTAGCAGGATGTTCCACTGGATAATGTAAGTTCAAACAACCAAAGCCCAAACAGTAAACTGGACACCAACATCTGCAATTTTAAGACCAAGTATTCTTTAGCTTTGGCACATTTTATACCAAAAAGGTCAGCAGCTCAGAATAAAGCACAAATTGGAATGCAAAAAGACTGCGCTCGATGCTTCTATAGTTGTTTCTATTACTGAAGTCTCCACTCCCTCTTTTCACCATCTCTCTTTCATCAAAACCCTGTTTTATTAGCATCTGAGAATGCAAGACAGATCTGACTTGGTAGGCAAGACATGCAGAGGAGTAGGCTGTAGATATCGCAGTAGGGGTGGACCTGCTGTACAAGAAGTAAATTCTGCAGTACTAGAAGTAAAATATTTGTGGTGCACATACTGATATTAAAGATCTCTCTGTTGTGTAACAATAAACATTTTCAGAGTCAGCTAATGAGGGTTAGGATGCAGGATTTAGAAGTTTTGGATTAGGAAAACATGTAGAGATAGTGAGATATTTAAATCTCATGCAAGTCTCCAAGGTTTCTAGACATCACATCACAGTATTTATACATATGTCACTGAAAAATATAAGCATACACTTTGAGATACCTCATGCTACTCCTTTTGGTTAATCTATTCATTAAAACATATTAAATGTCATCCTTAAGTCAAACAGATTGCTCTAGACATACTATTAAACATTATTTGAATTGTATAGTGGACCTGTAGCTCCAGTGACTTGATGCAATTATTCTTGATTTACACCAGAAAGACTGAAATGAAATTCAGTCTAATATACCAAAGGTCTTAAAATACAGGAGGACAAAATCTTACGACTGGTGAGTTCTTAAAAAATTAAATTAACAGCACTATTTATTGGAAATTCCCTTACTAGTTATTTTTAACAATAATTATATAATATCCATAATTAGGACTGCTGTTTTTATATAAATACTTGACCTTAAAATAGCATTTCATATTAATTATCTGCATTTCAAGCTAACAACCACTATGGGTTTTAGCTGGTATAAATCATCACAGTCCATTAACGTCAGTAGAGATAACTGTATATATTGCCAGATTTATAACAGCAAACAATTTTAATTTGTTTTTTTTTCTCCCTTCCCTGGAGTGGATTGGTGGTTTGGATAGATTTGAGGTCACTACTTAGCACTGCTTTGCTTTCTTTCTGAAGATGATTTGCACTGTACAATGAAATTATGCTGATAAAAAAGTGACAACAGATAGCCCTTGGGGAAATTGCTTTGTCATGTCACCCAGATTTAATTAGCAGAAATGAGAAGGGGGGAAAAAAAAGCTTAACTGGCATTGAATGCCATTCATGCATTTTTGAGATTAGAATTGCCTGTGACTTGGAACTCAAAAAAAATAGGAAGTCATCTTACATTTAATTATGATTCAATTTTAAGAAAACATTTTATTTTTTCAATGTAATTAATTGAATAATGAAAAAGATATGAATCCAGTACATGGCAAAAGTGGTTTTGCAGCTATCTGAAACTCTTTTTGATGTGCTGTGTATGTTGCCATTTCTGAGTTTTGGTTTGGGTGCCATCTCCCCTTTTTTGTTGTTATTATTATTTAGATAGTACATACATCATCTACAGGCATGGTTTTCAACTCAAACTTCCATGTTACTAAGCCAGATGCTGAGAGAATTCAGGTTTACTTATATCACAATAATATAACAGTTGCATTTTCCAACACTAAAATAGATTTTCAAGAATATGATATCTTTCTTGTTATATGGCTGCCATGTGAGCTGTGAGGTCTTTTAAGAAACACTTTTTTTATTCAAGTGTTTTCAATATGGAAAAAATAATGAAATAAGACTTATTAATCTAAGTCATTAAACTGAATGGTTTCTGTCATAAACCATGGTAGTTGCTAGATGGATAATGCAGTAACAGCCATCCTCTTGGCTTCAAAACTGAGAGCTAAATATTTTGCAGAGTGGCTCAATTACAGGAACTCTCTCATAACATTTAAACACTTGTAATTATTTTCTTGTCATAGTAAATTGTCTGTGCTGCGTACTCCATGGACTTTACATAAATAAAGTTCCTAAAAAGTCAAATAGACATTATTCAAGAAATACCCTTCTCATTTTTCAGCATCACTTTTTAAAAATGTCTTATGGGCATCTTGCAGCTGAGCTAGATATGACAATTTTAGTTAATTCATTATATTACAACTTTTTCTAGAGAAAAGACAATGCATTATTATGAATTATAAATAAGCAATGTGCATATGTTCTATTCTATGATTCTATATATCTTAGATAAAATGCATTGTCATTAAAATGGCATCCATATGCTTTCAGGAGTTTGCTTCTTTTTTTTTTTTATTACCAACATTATCTAGCAAATAATTTTTGTTACTTTCAAAACCCATGTGAATTCAGTAGCTTTGCAATGTGATAATACTGTCTTGAGATTTCCTAAAGCAGGTGACTGCTTTGTAAGCTTTCCTTGCAAATTTTGCCAGTACTAGTCCATTCAGTGTGTCAGCCCCAGAGGCTTATGTGCTCAGATTCAAGGCTGTCCTCTACTTAAAAACAAAAGCAAACCAGAAGTTTAGACATGTGCATAGCAAACATTCCTGTTGACTTGATGCACTTTTTTGAAGCTAACTACGTTATTGAAAGGAATGAGCCATGTGTCAGTTAAACTCAATTTTATTAATCAGTCTTATAGGCTAAGTTGTGTTATGCAGTTTTGAAGATAAGCTCTGGAAGTGTGTAAAGTGTCTTTGTGACTGAATGGAGGCATGCTGGTTTTCTCATCTTCCACATTCTTCATAGGTTTAAGCAGTTGAGGCTGATAATGCCAATTTTGGGTAACCCAAGGGTCTATCTCTTCTGTTAGATAAACTACACTCAAGCCTTGAGTTCTGATCACATCCACACATCTATGAAATGGATTAGTCCCTTGCTCTGTTCTGGGGGGCTTCAACTACTCTCTTGTCCCCAGGTAGGACACATTCTGAAGAAAAATCACCCTACACACTGCTTTGAAAAAGGCAACTTGGAGAAGACTGGTCTGTTTGATTCCCTGTACTCTCAATTGCTCTCCAATGCTACTCCAAGAAGTACTCTGCTTGCAGCCCAGAAAGCCAACTGCATCCTGGTCTTCATCAAAAGGAGTGTAACCAATAGGTAGAGGGAGATGATTCGCCCCCTCTACTCTGCTGTCATTAGACCCCCACCTCCAGTCCCGCATTCAGCTCTGGGGTCTCCCAACACAAGAGGGACTTGGTGCAGCTGGAGCAAGTCCGGAGGAGGCCATAAAGATGCTCAGAGGGCTGCAGTGCCTCTCCTATGAAATGAGGCTGAGAGAGTTAGGATTGCTCAGCCTGGTGAAGAGAAGGCTCTGGGGAGACCTTATAGCAACCATCCAGTACCTAAAGGTGCCTACAAGAAATCTGGAGAAGTACTTTTTGCAAGGGCATGCAGAGATAGAACAAGGGGGAATGGATTTAAACTGTAAGATATTTGCTGATATAGGATTGCACAAACCTAGATGATAAAAATTTAAGACACATGTAGCCAAGATTTCCTACATATTTATGCTTTTCAAAAGCATAAAAATCACTAAAAAATTCAGAGGGACCAAAAAAGTAAATTTCAGACAAATCTACCTGGAAGCTCCCTTATAAGGATAAATATCTCACCCAGCAGACCTAGAGTATTAGTAGTTTTACATTAGCACATTATTCAAATTCTAAACACATTCTTTAGGTGGTCAACAAGATATTCTGTGACAGCCAAATACATAAATTTTGTTCAGTCACCCACAGACATGACAGAGTCAAGCAAGAAGCGACGAATTGCAGCTATTACAGAAATGCCCACTGTGCATATCTGGAGATAATTTATGGTTTAGAGAGTACATCAGATGAATTTGAAAGGATCTGGGAGCAATTTCTAAAACATATGTAAAGGCCTTTACTTAATTCTAGATTCAATGTTTAACTGCTAGCATACGGTTTATCAGCTTGGGTAGCATATATTGCTGCTGACTGAGATAAAGCAATTTTTTCATTGTTCATTCATATATGACTTCCTATTTCTTTTACTTTTCAGTGTGTACATGGAAAAGTATTTAGCACAGTCCAAAAAAGATTCCAGTAAAAATTATGGCTCTTATCATGCCAAGACTTATTCATGTGGGTTAGTTGGTTGCTGCACAAAATAAATACTAAGAAACCTTACTTTATAAACTCCCAGTTTAAAAATATTAACTTCAGTATGAACTATTATGGCAGCTGTAATTATTCTAGCTTATTTCTAGCTACAGCACCATGAGTTTTATGAGGACCCTTTCTTTCTGAAAATATTAGTGTAAACTTTAAAATTTAACATTTTCTTTGCTTCTTTCTGATTGGATTCATAAAGTACCTATTTAATTTATAATACATGTTTTAACTAAATTTGACACACAAAGTGTCCATAATATTAAACTTTGCACATATATTATTTTCATTCAGTATTACTCTTATGTCACCTGAAATCATTCTAACCTCTCAATAGCTCTCCAATTCTGCTTTCCTTCCTCCTGTCTCTTACATCAACCTGACTATAGTCTCCTCTGGTTTTACCAGATTACAAAGTGATAGATTTTTATACCCCAGAAAAATTTTTCTCAGAAACTGCATGAAGTTTAGATAAGATCAGAAGTTCAGGGTATGTTACCTCTTTGATAAAGACTTCCTTGATCTTCTAAAAGTCACTGCTCCAAGTCTCTGTCCTGAGGTTAAGAACTGCAAACAAAGAAACCCATTTTACTGAAATGATTCCTCTCTCATTTCTGACTGCCTATAAATCCTCTTGTAGCACTAGTATTGATTATCAGGTCAATAAGTATCTTACTCAGATACCTTCCACTATATCAGGTTGCTTAAGGCCCCATCTACCCTGGCCTTGAGCAATCCCAGGGATGGGACATCTACAGCTTCTCTGGACAACCTGCTTCTGTGCTTTATCACCCTCACAGTAAAGAATTTCTTCCTAATATTTAATCTAAACTCACTTCCAGTTTAAAGCCATTACTGTTCTTGCTTCTACTCTCTGAAGGTTTCCCTACTGTGTTTAGATTTTTCCAGGAGCTTTTTATTCATCCATGCAGGCCTCCTAGTGTTTTTGCCTGACTTCCTCTTCGCTAGGTTGCATCACTTCTGAGCTTGAAGTTGATCCTTGAACATTAAGCAGCTTTCTCAGGCTCCTCTTCCCTTCAGGATTTTATTCTATAGTGTTCTATGAAGCAGATCCCTGAAGAGGCTTAAGTCTGCTCTCCTGAAGTCCAGCCTAGCAAGCTTGTTGATCCAAGCTTAAGGATCTCAAACTCTACCATTTCATGGTCATTGGAGTCAAGGCTGTCCTTGAGCTTCATATTGCCCACCAGCCCCTTCTTGCTAGTGAGATCAAGGTCCAGCATAGCATCTCTCCTCCTTGGCCGCATTACCACTTGTAGAAGGAAGTTATCATCAGCGCATTCCAGGAACCTCTTGGATGATCACAAGCCACCCACAGAAACTTTGTCACACAAAATTCCCATGCACATGTTTCAGATATTGAGACACCATGCCCATCCACCTTGCTTTCACAGGGAAGAAATCTGTGTGGGCAGGCCAGAAAGGACCACAGTACAGTCCTAATGCTGGGATGCAAGGGACAGCGAGACATCTAGGAGTCCATAACCCATGGTAGCTGGCAAGTGCAGCCTTGGTACTAGTAAGGGAATGCACAGAATCTCCACTATCATATGCATCCTCTGCAGCACAAAGTATGTTGTGTACAGGTAAACATGTTATACAGATTATGGGTACAACTTTTAGGGACTATTGCTATCAGAACATTCACAATACAATTCTAAAATTACCTCCACACATTTATTTGGGAGAAAAAAATTATATTTATTGGCAATCAGAATGAGACCTTAGGATGATCCTGATATCCTTTGAACATTTACATAACATGTATTCTTTTGTAAATTCAGAGTGGACATTGAGGAATAATAGCAGTCCTTAACTATGCAGATAGCAGAGTAAGCAACAGTCTGTTACCTGCAGATATTCCAGCTATAAAATGAAAGAGTCTGGGAAGGAATCAAGCAGAATATAAATAGCATGTTGTTCAAGGTCGTTTAGTTTTTTAAACACATGAAGGAACATGCTGACAATATGCTGAGAAACAATTTTCTGACTGGCAAAGATAATGTCATATATGTAATGGAAATACTGTTTAAAAAATCTCTAAACATACAGACTGTGTAACAACAGAAGAGTGAAGAAATGAAATAACAGATCACAGAAGGGATTAAACACATTTTAGTAAACATATTTTTTCCACTTAAATCTTCTTTGAGACCTTCATGAATAATACAAGAGTAACAAGGAGTAACATAAACAACTGAAAAACTGAAAAATTGCAATTTTTCTCAACTACCTCTCAGCAAAACAGAATTTTTCTTCATGTATATTGTGTGTCTATATATGTGTTTTATATAGTCCTCTATATTTATGCTCTGTAAGACAGTATTTTATGATAAAGACAAAATTTGTTTCATCATCTCAAAGTTCCCAGCACATACTTAAAAAAAAACAATCAAAACCAACTAACAACAACCACAAAAACAAGCAAGCAACGAAAAAAAAAAAAAAGAAAAAACCTACACTGTTCTTTCTGTATACTCTATTGAGAAACTTTTTGAGACGCAGTTCAAAATTTGATATACTGTGCTCAAAATTTTCTCTTTTTGGGGGGGCTATATTTTAATTTGGTCTTCTGAATATGAAAAGATTTCAGGGTCTTCTTTCTTTGGTAGCTTTGAAAAACTGGTTAAAGGACATTTGTTCTGCCTTGTAGCTTTGGACTAAAGATTATTTTTTTTTTTTCTGGCACTTGTCTAAATTGAAGTGATTCTGTGAAACTGCATGAACCTTAGCAATACTATTTAAATTTCCAATGCTTTTCAAAGACCACCTAATATTCAAAAGTTCTGAGGTCACTGTTAAACTGTTTGCTGATAATTGACCTCAAAAGAACAATACAGAACTATGAAGATTTCTTTAATTTTTTTTTGATTGGTTCACACACAATGTTGCACTTAACAGTCCTCAATCAAATAGATCTGAAAGTAAGGAAGCTGTAGGAAATAGAAATCAATGTGAATCTAAAGGATTACACTCTGATATAAGAGAAAGAGGAAAAATTATATGCTTTTTTCTCGTCCTTAATTTGGGACTCTAATCCAGCTTTCACTAAAACCCGCGTGATTGTCATGGGTTCAGCAGCAGCAGTCATTTTTCTCTTTTTCTTAGTAGCTGGTGCAGCACTGTGCTTTTGATTTTCAGCTTAGGAACGGTGCTGATAACACCAGTGTTTATAGTTATGGCTTAGAATGTTTAGGCTGGCAGAGGACTTTCTGAGCCTCATGCTCTGCCAGGGAGGGAGGGGGAGTCGGGAGGAAGCAGAGAAAGAGCACCGGACCCAAACTGACCAAAGAGGTATTCCATACCACAGCACGTCATGTCCAGGATGTAGAACAGAGGGCAGAGACCCAGAAGGGTGGGGGTGCATTATGTATTCAGACTTGGCATGAAGGGTGGTGAGGGTTGGGCTTGGTGGAAACTAGTTGGTGAGTTCCTGTATTCTTTCCTTGTGTTTGCCTTGTCATTATTATTACTGGTGGTACCAGCAGTGATTTGTGTTATACCTTTAGTAACTAAACCGTTCTTATCTCAACCCATGGGAGTTGCATTCTTTTGATTCTTGTCCCCATCCCCCCAGGACTGAGGAAGAAAGACAGGGGAGTGAGTGAGCAGAACTGAGTGAGGGCCTTAAACCATGACAGTAATTTTCCCATAGTCTTATGAGGCTTTGGAAGACAGCCTATTGTGTCCACCTTTGGTATTTAGAGTATTCATAGCCCGCTGGTACCCAGGATTCACATTTTCATAAGCACATGAAATCTAATTTCTCTCACTCATGTTTGAAACCAGAGAAAATACCCAGAAAATTAGATGCAGTTTCTTATGAGTAAGGATGACAGAATATTGTGCTTGGCTTTTACATCTTACAAGCTCTAGTGTCAGGTTGGGGTTGGTTGTTTTTTCGGGCTTTTTTGCTTGTTTGTTTTTCATACTATTATCCTGTAAATGAAATAAGAGAGCATATGGTGGTCTTGTAAGTAGATAGATAAGGATAAATACCCTACTCAAAATCGGAAAATGAGAAAATAAAGTGTAAAATTATACTCTGCCTAAACTACCTATTAACTACAGTCAATGTAAGCTTGACAAAAACAGATCTCTGTTAGAAGAGGAGAAACTTAAGTACTATTTAATTCAGGCTTCTGAATTAAAAGATAATATTTTTTTTGTCATCTGGTGCAACTCCTATCACACTATACAAATATTCTGCTAGAAATAGTATTTACCATTCAAGATTTGAGTAACTCAAATAATGAATTCTCAGAAGAAAATTATATAACTATTTTATGTGTATTAGCCTTGAGATATATCTTTAGTCTCTCTTCTTAGCACTTTTACCAAAGATGCAAAACAATGCTTAGGAGTGAAGCATTTACTAATAACGCAGACATGAGTTAAAACCCAGACAGAAACCACTTCATCTTTTAAATTTCCCATTGTGATTGTATGCATGTCTCAGAATTCTAGGCCACTAATTTGTTCATCCCATACACTTTTATTTCCTTGCTAGCTAATTGCTCTGAACAATTTTGCTACTGGTAAATCTTAATTACACAGTGATGGCACTGTAACTGACTTACAGAATCATAAAATCATAGAACAGTTAAGGTTGGAAAGATCTTAAGATCATCTAGTTCCAACACCCCTGTCAGGGGCAGGGACACCTCCCACTAAACCATGTCACCCAAGGTTCTGACCAACCCCGCCTTGAATGCTGCCAGCAATGGAACATTCACAACTTCCCTAGGCAACCCATTTCAGTGCATCACCACCCGCACAGTAAAAAATTTCTTCCTCACATTTAAATCTAAACTTCCCCTTTTTCAGTTTGAACCCGTTACCCCTTGTCCTCTCACTACAGTTCCTCATGAAGAGACACTCCCAAGCATCCCTATAGGCCCCCTTCAGATATTGGAAGGCTGCTATGAGGTCTCCATGCAGCCTTCTATTCTCCAGGCTCAACAGCCCCAACTCTATCATCCTATCTTCATACAGGAGGTGCTCCAATTCCCTGATCGTCCTCGTGGCCCTCCTCTGGATTTGTTCCAACAGTTCCATGTCCTTTTTATGTTGAGGACACCAGAACTGCACACAATACTCCAAGCAAGGTCTTTCACAACAGTAGAGTAGAGGGGCAGGATCATCTCCTTTGGCCTGCTGGACACATTTCTTTTGATGCAGCCCAGGATACAGTTGGCTTTTTGGGGTTCAAGCGCACACTGTTGGCTCATGTTCATTTCTTCCCATTGACAAACACTCCCAAGTCCTTCTCCACAGGGCTGCTTTGTACCTCTTCTCTGCAAAACATCCAGCTGTGCCTGGGATAGCCTTCACTCAGGTGTAGGACCTTGCACTTGACATGGTTAATCTTTATCAGGTTGGCATCAGCCCACCATCAAGGTCCCTCTGGATGGCATTCCTTCCATCCAGTGCATCAACCAAACCACACAACTTGGCATCATCAGCAAACTTGCTGAGGGCGCACTCAATTGCACTGGCCATGTCACCAACAAAGATGTTGAACAAGACCGATCTGTGAGGGACACCACTCGTTACTGGTCTCTAGCTGGACATTGAGCCATTGAGCACAGCTCATTGCATGCTGCTATCCAGAACATCCTTTATCCACCGAATGGTCCACCTATCAAATTGATGTCTCTCCAACTTAAAGACAAGGATATCATGTGAGACAGTGTCAAACATTTTGCACAAGTCCATATAGATGACATCAACTGCTCTACCCCTGTCCATCAGTTCTGTAGCCTCATCATAGAAGGCCACCAGATTGGCCAGGTAGGATTTCCCCCTAGTGAAGCCATGCTGACTGTCACCAAGTACCTTGTTGTTTTTCTTGTGCCTTAGCATGCCTTCTAGGACAATCTGCTCCAAGATTTTCTCAGGCACAGAGATGAGGCTGACTGTAGATCCCCGGCTCATCTATTTTCCCCTTCTTGAAAATGGGGGTTATATTTCCCTTTTTCCAGCTGTCAGGAAATTCACCTGACTACCATGATTTTTCAAATAGGAGGGACATTGGATTAGCAACTTCATTTGCCAGCTCCTTCATGACCCGCAGATGGATTTCATCAGGTCCCATGGACTCGTATACATTCAGGTTCCTAAGATGGTCTTGAATCAGACCCTCTCTTACAATGGGCCTAGGATCTTTATTCTCACAGTCCCTGTGTCTGCCTTCCAAGACTTGGGTGGTGTGATCAGAGCATTTGCCTGTGATGACTGAGCAAAGAAGTCATTAACAACCTCAGCCTTCTTCAAATCCAGGGTAGCCAGTTCTCCTGATAGCTTCTAAAGAGGGCCTGTGTTGCCCCTAGTCTTTCTTTTATTTGCTATGTACCAATAGAATCCTTTCCTGTTTTCCTTAATATCCCTAGCCAAGTCTAATCCTAAGTGGGCCTTGGCTTTCCTAGCCTGGTCCCTAGCTTCCCAGACAACATCCCTGTATTCTTCCCAGGCCACCTGTCCTTGCTTCCACTTTTTATAAGCCTTTATAACTGGCTTGCAGCAGGTTATCCTTGAATATCAACCAACAGTTTTGGGGCCCCTGCCCTCTAGGGCTATATACCATGGAATCTTTCTGAGCAGGTTCCTAAAGAGGTCAAGTCTGCTCTCTTGAAGTCCAGAGCACTGAGCTTGCTACATGCCCTTCTCACTGTCCTGAGGATCTCAAATTCGACCATCTCATGATAGCTTCAACCAAGATTGCCCTGGAGCATCACATTTCCAACCAGCCCTTCCCTATTGGTGAAGATGAGGTCAAGCACGGCACCTCTCCTCATCGGCTCCTCTATTACTTGCAGAAAGAAGTATCTTCCACACAATCAAGGAACTTCCTGGATTGCTTGTGCCAGGTCGTACCATCCCTGCAGCAGATATCAGGGTGGTTGAAGTCCTCCATGAGGACAAGTGCCTGCAAGCATGAGGCTATTCCTGTCTGTCTATAGAGCACTTCATCCACCAAGTCCTCTTGGTCAGGCGGCCTGTAGCAGATCCTACAATAATGTCTCCCATCACTGTTCTCCCTTTAACCCTGATCCACAAACTCTCTGTAGACTGCTCATCTGTCCCTAGACAGAGTTCCATACTCTCCAGCCTATCCCTAACATAAATAGCAACTCCCTCTCCCAACCTACCTGGCCTGTCTTTCCTAACAGCCTGTAACCTTCTATTCCAACACACCAGTCATAGGAGCTATCCCACCATGTCTCTGTGATACCTATGATATCATACCCCTGGAGACATGCACACATATCCAAGCCCTCTTGCTTGTTTTCCATGCTACGGGCATTTTGTATAGAGGCATCTGAGCCAAGCTCCAGTTGAAGCTGGCTCATTGGCTGGAGCAGCTGGAGTATCTCTACACTGCTCTGAACGTTTACTATAGGCGCTAACAGGTGTGTTGGGATGGAATGATACCCCCCACCCTCAACACATCCAGTTTAAAGCATCCTTGACCAGTCTGGCAAGCCTCCTTCCAAATCCACTCCTCCCTTTCTTTATCAGGCCAAGTCCACCAGCCTCCAGTAGACCTGGCCTACTGAGTCCCCTGTTCAAGGTACCCAAACCCTGACTATAGCACCTCCCTTCTAACCATTTATTAACCTGGCCAATCCTCTTAGCCTTTTTAAGGTCCTGCTTTGCATCCTGGTGTCAGCTGTTGCTGAACTCAGGACACCTGGAGAATTGACCAAAAGATAATCTGCCCTCCAGAGCCCCTAATCACCTCTCCCAGAGCTCTGTAGTCCTTTATGTTCTCTGGGCTACTGCTATTTATATCAGTAGCAGCCACATGGCTCACTAGAAGTAGGTAACAGTCAGTGTGACCAACTAGAGCAGGCAGTCTCTCTGCAACATCCCTGATCCCAGCCCTTGGTAGGCAACACACCTCCCTTGAGACCGGGTCTGGCTGACAGACGAGTGCCTCTGCTCCTTTCAGAGTAGAGTCCCCTACTAGTACTGCCCGCTGCTCTTTCCTGGCAATACCAGTAGTGATCTTCCTTACCAGTGCATTAGCTGATTGTTCCTGGTGGGAGTGTGGTTCCTCATCAGCCCCCTGCAGGACAACAAAGCAGTTCTGTGTAGGAACAACAGATATAGGAGAAAGCCCCTTGCTTTTAATTGTCCTCTTTCCCCTTTTTTTTGTTGTTTTTTCCTGTCACTGTTTCCCAGCTTCCTGTGTTAGCAGCCCCTTTGCCTGCATGAGCAACAGGAAATGTTTGAGGCCCCTGCACAGTCAGGTCCTGGGGCAAGCAGCGCTGTTTCCCCTCAGTTTCTCTCACACCTTTCAGCCCAGTGACAGTGTCCCGCAGCTCAGCCATGTGCTGCAGGAGGACCTCCACCAGGGAGCACAAAGTGCAGCCCTGCCCATCGCTCACCCTCCTCTCAGCAGAGCAGTGCAGGTACTCTCTACACCCTGAGCTCTGCACGGCAGCATCAACTCTTATCGGCTCTGTCAGAGTGCCTACAGTACCCACTGCTGAGGTGGACAGAGCAGAGCTCCCAGACCGAGCCCGGATCGTACAACAAGTACTCACCATCTCACTCACCTGCCCACTCAAACTGCTTCAAACCTAACCTAATCGCTCGCGCTCCCTAGGACCTGTTTTTAACCACTCAGGGCTGGTGCAGCCCTTCCTGGCGCCGCCCCCTCTGAGTCAGCTCCTCACGTTCGCGGAGCTGCTGGCTCCTGGACAAGTCCTGCGGAGGACTTGAGGCTCCCTCGGTGCCTGTTGCTGATCCGAGCTGAAGCACCTTGACGCCGAGTCTCCCCCCGATCAGGTGCTGCAGGCATCCCCTCTCGAGACGGTCCCTATTCTCATGAATAGCTCCTAAATTCTTTTTTTTTTTTCTGAAAACGTATTGCCAGTCCAGTTCATTCTTCTTCACCCATAAGTAAGACCGCAGCTCTGAGAGTTCAATGTGCATTACTGAATTTTAGCCTAAACCAAGTGTTCCCCAAATATTATCTGTTTAATTTTCACACTCTTTCCATTCTTCAGTGTGAAACAACAATAGAGCCTTTCTCTTTGAATAGCCATTCAGTCTGCCATGTATTGTTTGTACTCATAAAGGAACATAGGTACCTCAATGTTTTACGATGCTTAGCCCATTCACCAGAACTTATGCGAGGTTATAATGCGATTGTAGTGTGACTTAATTCCTCAGATCCCTAGTTAAACTTTCAGGTACCTGATTCTCTACTTAAGATGCCAATACTGCAGACTTTTTTTTTCTGCAAACCTGCAGTCTTCACATAGATTTCTTTCGTAAGATCTATTATTCTTCACAAATTGTGTCTACCAGTAAGTTTCGCCAAGAAACTCAATCTGTAAGGTATTGTAGTGAATCCAGCATGCTGTAGACAGTGTTTAAATTGCTTTACCACTTCAAAGAATTGATGTTTCTGCCTCCCATTTTACCTAGGAGCTTGCACTAGCTATAAGGCATTCAAGCATAGCTGATTGACTGTACTGGTTTTGGCTGGGCTAGTTTTAATTTTCTTCATAATAGCTTGTATGATGCTATGTTTTGCATTTTTGATGAAAATACTGTTGATACCACTCTGATGTTTTAGCTGTGATGGAACAGTTCTTCCACAGCATCAAGGCCTTTTCTGCTCCTTACCCTACCCCACCAGTGGGTAGGCTGGGGGTGCACCAGAAGTTGTGAGGGGGCACAGCTGGAACAGCTGACCCCAACTGACCAAAAGGAAATCCCGTACACCATGACATCATGCTCAGTAATAAAAGCTGAATGGGAAGAGGAGGAAGGGGGGATCTGTCTTCCCAAGCAATCATCACATGTAAGGGAGCCCTGCTTTCCTAGGGATGGGTGAACACCTGCCGGCCAATGGGAAGTGGTGAATTAATTCCTTGTTTCCTTCACTCAAGTAAGCGGCTTTTGTTTTCCCTGTTAAACTGTCTTTATCTCAATCCACATGTGTTCGTACTTCTGCTCTTCCAGTTCTCTTCCCCATCCCCATTGCACAAGGGAGCATGGAGGGGATGAGTGAGCAGCTCTGTGGTACTGAGTTGCCAGCTGGGGTTAAACTACAGCATTTAGTTTGTGTACAAAGGGTGATTTAGGGAGCTAAAAAGCAACTGAAATGAAATACAAGACTGCTACTTTTACAAGAGTATGGGCCATGCACCTGTGTGGAAAAATGCACCTAGGTTTCAGTCCTCTCTTCCAAGGCTGTCAATGAAGTCTCTGAAGTGTTTAGGAGTGGTAAACTGAACTGGGTGCTGCTCACTAAATGGTGCCTGTGTGGTAACAGAAAGCTTTAATGCTTCCAGAGAAGATGGATCAGTCTGTGAGGACAGTTTCTTGGATGCATGAGACTGTGTACCTGCTCTGTTGATATTTCAGATAAACATTTTTAAACTGAAAACACCAATTATTTATGTTTGATAGTAAATGACATCAGAAAGGGAGGCAAGGTGTTTGGCAGGAAAAATTATACTACACAGTGCCAGAAACTGCAGTGATGTCTTACAAGTGCCAGAAAGGAAAATCAGAAAGAGACAGCACAAAATGCCTCTTGTTTTGCAATGAGTGAATGTGAGCTTGCTGAACACTTTTCTCCACTTCAGAAAGCTGGCACACAGCAAATGTTCTTTTAGGTGCCCAGCAGACCAACAGACATTGGCACATAACAAACTAAGCAGAAAAAGGAACCATTTTCTGGTTCTGAGGCCAAATGGCATAGCATGGCTACCTCCATACAGCAGAGCACTTGGCAGCAGATCTTTTCTAGGCCTCATGTAGCACACTGCTGGCAATGGACCCCTGTTTGTTACTTTTAATCTATATTTATTAGTTCCAACTCTCTGGAAATACTTTTGTGTCTGACTCCAAGATTATGTGATGCATACACTGAAGATCTGCAGTGTAACATAAAAAATACGTGAGGAAGTTTGAGGATTTAAATCCTGCTAAGACAGTGCTAGAGAACAGAACAGAGCAGACAGACCCAAACACGGAGCAGAGCTGTTCATAATGCATTTTGGAAGTGCACCTACTCTCTTCCATTTGTGCTCAGGAAAAATTTGACAGAGCACTGTTTGGCACAGCCACAGCTGTACTCATGATGATACTAAGAATTAAACAGCCAAAACAATCACAGATTAGTGCTGAAGACCATCATCTGTCCCTGTTTGATTTTCTTAACATTGACATAGACTACAAGGGTTTGGCTGAAGTCACAACAAGAAGTTGGTGAGAGCTGCCCTAATTCAACTAGGAAAGACAATAAAGTTCTTGCTGATGTAGTTTTCAGACTAAATCAAAGGCTTGATACTATCCATGGGACATAGCCATAAACTGGATGCATAGATGTAGCTAGTGTAGGTATCAGCATGCTGGCCTTGCCTCGCAATGTTCGAGCATGTACTTGTTTCAATGAAAAGAGGTCCCAAAGACAGAGGTTCAAGATATTCTCTTCACCTCAGTCTTATTACAGTATCAGCAGAGCAGTGCACTCAAGCCTGCACTCCTTTTTGTTCACTATGTGAAAGAGTTTGGTCTGGATGACAGTCCAAAGCTTTCAGGACAGACATAACAAATTCAAAAAGAATTTATCTGCAGCCCTAATTCATATACGTCAGCTAAGCAGACAGCTGCAGTAAAAATGGTCTTTGAGTTGCTCAGTTAAGTTTTTTCGGGAAATGGGAGAACTGATGACATGTATCATTACTAATGTTTTACACCTGAAACTTGATCCTTATTTCTCAAATCTTAATGTACAGATTCTGCAGATTCTAAAAGCAATTCTTATCACTATTCATGTCCTTATCACCAAATGCTTTTCCCCCTACAGTAATTGTCCTTACAATTTGAAAAATTAAATTTTTGCATTAGCCCAGCTTAAAGCACTGTGCAAATTTTTTCCTCTTTATTTAGTTTTGCCATAAGACTTCTCATTATTAAGTTCTTACCTCAGCTTTCTTTGACTATCTCCCTTTAAGACCTCTCTGCTTTATCTTGGCTTTCTTTTTAACATTAGCAAGTAGCACATATTTCAATAATAGTCTGCCCCTGTAACTAGAATGGCTTTCTTTTCAGCTGAGCATCAACACACCTCTTCTGATTTATTCTTTACATTTCTCTTATCCTCTTTCATAAGTTATAACATTTGTTTTCTTCTGTCTGTATTCATGCATTTCCTCTACAATGTGTGTCTTCTTTGTTAATTTTTTTTTTTTTTTCTCTGACAAGGACCTACCCATTTTGTTTTCATTTTCATCTGCTTCATAAAACCCAACTAGTGTTGTCATTTAAAGCATAAGCATACAGCAAGGACAGGAATTACTCAGTTTAACCAGAGGAATAGACTATGAAGACAACTAATACCGCATCTGTACTATTGCTTGTGATCACTTGTATTAAATCAAACTGTAAGCATTTTGGATCAAGACATTTGGCCTTTCACCTTTTCTGCTACAGCCTCAAAGGCAAAAACAATCTACTACTCAGCAGCCCTACTAAGCTTATCAAGAACTGAATGCTTAGAATTACATCACATGTCCCCAAAGTCAAAAAAAGGCACTTCTCTTTAAGAAATACTGATATGAGCTGTAACTTTTCACAGAAGACATGCATACTGTCTTTCAAAATATCCCTCCACCTCACTTCTTCATTCTTAATTATTCTGAATTCCTCATGAAGCTGTTGAACCCTGAGATGGTCCCATTTCTTTTAATCATCTTTCCTGTCCATTGACAGTAGTGCCTTTCTGAGACAGTGTTGAACTAAATTCCTCCCAAGAAAGGCAGCCATTGTGAAATTCACAACTGCTTTGCCAGTTGGCAGTAAAGGTGTGAAAATCTTCCCTTTATCTAGGAGTAACCTTTTGTTGTTTCTTGCTTCTCTTGAACTTCTGCTGTTTTTTTTCCATTGTTCTCCAAGGTTTAGATTTTAGGAGCAGCTCAATACCCCTCCTGATCCAAATGACGCCTAAATGCAAAGTAATGAAACACAACATACAGAGCTAAACCCAGGATCTGGAAGGCAGTGACTACAGTGGACCCAGGTGCAACAAAGTTTCACGTTTCATACAAAAGTTAGAAACCAAGTATACGGATTGATGGGCCTACTTGAGCAGGAGGTCTGGCCAAATTACCTCTGTAGGTCACTTTCAACTTCAACCATTCTCTGACACGTGTTTGTTGACTGGGTCTACGTAGCTTGGCTATAGTAAAAACTGTCTTAAAGAAGAATCAGTGAAAGAAAATGCTCTAGATGATACTAGATGATGAGAAATACAGAAGTCTAGACTTTCAAAGCAAACAATACTTCAGAATAAATTTCTGGAATTGAGATGGACTTTCTCCTGGTTTGTTTTTTTTTTTTTTTTTCTGTTGACAATAATTAACTGGTGAGACAAAATCCAACAAGAGCTTTTGAGTGGGCTTTCTGGCCAGGACATGAGCTGCCTATTACAAATATATCTCTGTACTGGAAAGCTCTCTAACAGTGACAGTATTCTTTCAGAATCTATTTTTAAGCCTCATGGGAATTTGAATTTGTATCCATCCAGTCCAACCAGTATCAGTGGAATGTCCCACAAAGCTTCCAAAATGTGTCATTCAGCCGTGGTTAGTTCTAAGAAGAAAACTGCAGCAGAAGACATTTAAATCAATGCTATTGTGGAAAAGGAACCTTAGTAATTATTCTCAATATAATATGACTAATATTAAAGCATTTGTATGAAAGATGGCTCCTCCATCTGGTTTCTTTCCTATCTAACCAACAAAATTTTACCTAACCTGGAAATAAACTGTAAATCAGATTCATTGCAATTAAAAAATAATCTGGGGTATGTGTAAATATTGATAATTTCTGTGCCATTCCTAAAAAGTCTGTAAAATGAAAGAGAAAAAAATTGAAGAACTTTATATGTCTTAGTAATGGGCTTTCTCATCTGAATTTCAACAAAATGTATGGGTTTCAGTTTAAAATACCAGAATTGGGATTTTATTTTTCCAGACTATTTTAACCATGCTGTTTCTCTTGTGTATACAGCTAGACTGTTTTTTTCTTACTTTTTTTAATCAGATTATTTCTTATTATTTTTTCACAGTATAAGAAAGAGGTAGCAGTTAGAATATGTGTTGCATTCAGACAAAACGCATTGAGGCTTTTCAGATAAGTGGTTTAAATGTAGAGAAAAAAAGAGCAAGGTTAAAAAAAAGACATAAAAAAGCCAAACCATACCAAAACCAGCAAAAAAAAAAAAAAAAAGCAAAAAACAAAAACTAAAAACCCAGGAAAAAACAACCACAAAAAAACACCCAAGGATGAGGAAACGGTATACATACTAATTGGCCCTGCATCACAAAAAAGAAAGAAGAAACCTCCCAAGCCTGCGGAGTGATACTTCAAATGAGTAATAAAGCAAACAAGAGTAGAGTGCACAAATAGCATGAGTATAAAGAGAAATTGATGAAATGTTCTTCTAAAAGAGATTGAACTATAAGTGCTATTCATATTTCTAGTTATCTCTGAAGAGGGCTTACTGGAAAGGAAAAACAGCAGCATGGAACACAGAGGATAATATGAGAACTCAGATGTTATGATAACTATTCAGAAGGTAAAGATAAAAGCCTGTATAGGAAAAAATGTCATGATGGCCTATTCCAGTGGTGGGAAAATTCTGAAAACACTTGAAATTACTCTGAAGCTTAGTCAGGGCTACTAGGCACTAGGACCAGAAGAATACAGAGAAGACTTCTTAAATATTATGAAACATTTTCAAAGTATTTACACTCATTTTTGAACAACCGTTACAGAGTAATAAGCAAAGATTATAACCTATAGACACATACAACATACATGCTCCTGCCTTCAGATGCACAATGCTTCTAGGAGTCCACTTTTAAAACATACAGTTGCCATTTTTTGGGTAACAAGGATGTAACATCTTAAAGAGAAGATATGGAAAATAGGTCCAAATGTATCACTCTCATTTGCAGACTCATTTCATCTCAGTCCTCAAAGTATTCAATAGGGAAGAGGATGGGTGGCTCAATACTTTCCCTCACCCCATGCACCTGACACCTTAACATTTGAAGAAGACAGACTTTGACATGTGCTCCCCAGTGGAGTCCTCTGCTAACTAACGTTTATTGGTCTATCTCTGTAGCATACTGTCAGTGCTGGAGAAGCAAGTCACACAAGATTTCATCTGAAAGAGCCTCCAGCATCATCAGATTTGTCAGAAGGGGTATTTCATGCATGTGAAGGCATATTGACCATCTAGAGAGATAAGTAGTAAGAGAACAAGGGATGATCATAAGCAAAGTAGCATCAAGTGATTGTACCCACATTGCTTAGATTTAGATCCTTGTAGACAAGTTTGTCTTGGAGAGAGCAAGCTCAACCCAGAGCCACAGAATAAGCTACCATTTAAACAGGGCAGGCAGGCATGCATCCCCTCCCTAACCACTCTTAATGTAGCAATACACATATACTCTGTGAAGGGTAGATCAGAGAGGTAGACATCTGCCTGATTAAGAGTTGATGTAACTGAAGAACACTTGTAAACAATCTCAGTATTTCAGCTGTGGTGTATCACAGTGCCTTTTTCTACTCTTAAAACCATAGTACCACAACAGCTGTTCTTTCTAGGACTCAACTATGTGATTTTCTTCTCAGTGAACACCAGTTTACAAGCCCATTTATTTTCAAACACATATCACTTAAATTAACTTGTAACTATTAAAAAGGAAAACCAGACTAGTAAAAGCAGACCGGAGATTCTATATTTGAAGACACTGAAAAATAAGTTTCTTCAAACTAGAGTAAGAAGAACTGGATCCTTACATTAGGTTCATCAGAGCTAGTTAATAATTTACACTACAGTATAGAATTACAGTGGCTTTGAAAATTTTAAGTGTCAATGTGTGCCTAAAAAATAGAAGGAAAGAAAGTGTAGAAAATGACATTGTTTTTATGAGCTTCATCTGAAATTTAAAATGGATATAAGTTCTACTTAAGTACTTACAGCACTTAAGTAATCTGCAAGCAGAGCGGTGTTACCTGAAGCAATAAAGTTGACTATACTGTAAAAAGTATGTCAGGCTTAAAAAGTTAATGTGAACAACGTTAAAAAGACAATTTCTTTAGTTATTTAGTTATCCCTAGAAACTGATTTTATCTATAGTTCCTCAGCATCAGAGACAAAGCTATAACATGAGTTCAAATATTTTACCCAGCAAAATACTCACTCTTGACTAAGAACAATTGCCTCCATACTTTTGAATTCCTGATTAATGATCTAAAGTACTGACTGAGATTCATAATCTTGCCTTATAAATTCAATTTCAATGTTTTAACATAGTATTGTTTATATTCTAAGCAGTCAATAAAAAAAAAGATTATTACCAATTCCTATAAAGAGCTTAAAAAAATACATATTTTTTCATAAAATATAACTTAAACTGTAGCCACAGTTAATCATTTCACTGTAGACTGTAAACAAAGGTTAATTTTTTTTACGACAATGAATCCATGTACTTCAAAGAAATTATTCTTTTATATAAAAGTATGCATAAACTTAAGTAACTTTAGGATTCAGGACTGAGTCTGTGGGGTTTTCCTTTTCTTTTTGTTTTATTTTTGTTTAATTGTGGCTACTGATCTGATGTTTTAACAAGTATCTTTGATAATCTTTTTTTTATATTTGATAGCAGCAAATATATATATATATAAATATATATATATATAAAAGCAAGGATCTAACTTGACAGGAAAGTGAAATTTCAGTGTCTTAAAAATATCATGGATTTTACTACCTGTCCATGAAAAAATATGAAAGAAAACCAGTTCAATTACATCTCTATTCCAGATGAAATTTGGGGAGAGGGAAAGAATGTCATACACATTATTAAACAGATTTCATCACTGTAGATTTAATGAAAGGTGAACCACACTGAACCCTAGCATTTATTACTTACAAAAAAAAACACCCATAAGCCTACATGACTCAAATCAATGTGACTGAGACAGCCAATCATGCTGCAGTTTTAAAGTCTAGAGGAATAAAATTACTTTTGTTCACTTCAGTCATACGTTTATAATAACAGCTTTTACCAATATCTGCTTAAACTATGCTTAAAAAGAATTAATTTCCCAAAGACATAATGACAGTGATGGCTTTCTATCAAATGTGAAAACATAATAAGAGAAATACTGTCATGGGCTCACCACAACAAATACATAGACCAAAAATGTAACAGAAACCTCAGCTACTACTCAGAGAATATAATGCTGAAAAGCATGTATCATTTTATTGGCTGCAAAGCAGCTTTCTTGAACAGAAAACTCAGTTAAGGATATCTATGAGATAGGGACAGGATTTGTTGGATCTGTTGTGATGCATCTTTTTTTTTCCAAGGTGGTATGCAGAATACACAAGTAGAAACTGTGTTGTGTTATAATCTTAAACAGAATATTTGGTAAAATTCTTCTTATTTTAAATGAAATAAATCACTCTGCAGGTGAGGATTTAAAATTGCTCTTTTGCTCTATGCTTTAACTGGCTTCTTCTGTAACAGATAAGAAGTCATAGTAAGTCCATAGAGGACAAATTGTTAGGATGTTAGAAAAGCCTATGAAAAATTATACCAGATAAAGAATGGAAACATGTACAACTAAAATTTTAATACTTAACAAAACCAAAATGTATTTATAAAGAGCAAGTAAATAACATATATTCAGAGAGATAACAGCAAGGCTAACATTAAAATACAGCAGTAATGGAGAAACAGTTAATATCTTTGCCTCTGTACATGAGATACATAGTCTAAATATTCTCAGATATAGCTACTATATCAAATTTACTAAATATACAGCACAATACTAATAAAAGATGAAACCAACTAAGAGATCTGAAATAGTGGGAAGGCAAACGCAGGAAAGGTAAAATGTTTCCATTTAATGACTTTCCAAACAGCTGCATCCAGAACCATGGCATAGTAATATTAGATCACATTGGATCACATTTGATTGTGATTATAAATTAAAAATCAAGCATTTATATGGGAATGGTAAATGCATCATAACTTTACATAAGTATGGTACAATATTAATACTAAAAAAAACACCTGAATTTATGATTTCTGTGAAAACACCTGGAAAATTAAGATGTGGAAATCAAATACACAGGTTAGTTCTTCTAACGGCCCTTACGTAACACAGTGTACGTAATCGTGTTTCATATAAAAAGAAATATATCCCCACAAAAACATTTCTCCTATAATTTGAGAATGATACAGTATAACAAAAAGGAAATCCAGAGAAATGGAAGCTAAACTTCCTTTGAATAAACTGAAGTTACTGTCCAAGAGTTTGGGAACTTCTAAATCTTATCTTGCCGTCAATTAATCAATATAATTAGGATTATTCTCACTAAAGCTTTTTCAGCACCCTAGATCAGTGAAAATCAACATACATTGCTGGCTCAGGTGCAACTTGTGTCAGAACAAATATGTAAGATTTCATGCTTCTTCAGCAGCTTTGTTGATCAACACTGGTTTTGTCAGTCCACGGATTCAAATCCAAGATTTATTAAAAAACTCCCAATAAAATTTGTAGGCATAAGAAATATTTTTCCAGTCCTTTATTAGCTTTTTTATAATTATTATTAAAACTTGTTAATGTTTTGATTGTTCAATTATTCTGTAATTGTGGTGTTTCTTGGATTTCTCTGGTACTCATTCTCACACTTTCTCTCATGACCCTATAATAAATTTCCTTTATGTTTATGGAAGACTGAAATGATTTTATAAATTATCATGACCATTAATCCACTATGAAAAATAAATAATAGGAATAATCTGTTGCTGAGCATATGGAAAATTTTGGTCCTTACTCACTGACACCTCACCTGGAGCAGGTAGTTACTGCACAATCTTTGCATCTATGAGTCAAGACATTCAGGCTACCCACTAGTTCATAACGTTAGACTAGCAATTTTTCTGATTTTCTCTACTTGAGGATTAAGAAACACTTTAATCTTATATTATCTTGTTCCTTGACTAAAGCTTTTTGCCTGTAAATTTTATCTTTTCAGAATCTTTGTTGCACTTGATAATATATTTGACTCATAATCTGAAGAAAACTGCAGAAAGTCATCAGGATATTCCTTCCTCCTTTAGGAATGTGGGAGAACAACCACAAACCCATTGAAGTGTTTATATCAGAATTATACAGGGCGGTTTCCAGAGAGTAAATCAACAATCCTAAAATTGCCTCTTAAAATACCAAGAGAAACCAGCAAATCAATTTGCACCCATTTGAACTGCAGTTTCTGTAGCTAGACAATCCTCTACATTCATCTTTCTGTATTTTACTGCCCTCATAACTTTTTCCTTTCTCTTGCACATTCTCTTCTCATCTTCTGTCTTTTGGGTCTTACCAGCTTGAATTTTGTTCTGCACAACATTTCAGCTCAACTAAAGAGCGGGAAGGTGGCTTCTACCATACTGATTTATAATCCAGTACTGAAAAACATTATCAGGGAAGATGTGTCTCCAAACACTTTCATGCTGATGAGAGCACTGAATTCAAGTCCCTGGTTCTCATCTTCTCCAAATTTCTGACTAGATCAAATAATCTGTACTATTATTAAAAACCTAAGTAAAAACACTATCAGAACTTGTTCTAAAGAGGTGACTAAAGTTATTACTCAGGTTATAAGAAATATGTTCTTAGGTGCAACAAACGATTCTAGACCTGAATCCAGTCTCACGTGGCTCTTAACTCAGTGGTAGTTAGGTATGTAAGGGAGGAAGGTGATTTCAAACATGCATTTATGATCACTTTTTTATTGGCTGACATATCAATCTACTTCTATAACACTTCTTCTACCAAAAGGTTGGGAAGAGTACAGCTAAATATCTGTGTTCTTTACTGGCTCTGTGTCTTGAGTTTCTCTTTAAGATGAAGATACCTGTTTTTCCACCTTTTCTTTTTCTTGTTTATATGTAAAAGAATGCTCTCTGAAAAGTAAGCAGTTTCTTTTAAAAGCCCAGTAATTACCACAACAGCTGTCAGGACTTACATGTACTGCTACACACTACTTCCTTAACATTAATTGCAACCAGTCCCTGAGACACAGTCGCTGATAGGTGAAATTTATGGTCAGTTGATGGCAGATGTTAAGTGAAGCTGTATGATTCACATATATCTATTTAACTACAGTACTATTTATTTATTTATTTATACTATTTATAATATTTTATGAATATTCATTACTAATGAATGCAGGTCACAGCTACATTGTTTCTACATGCTTAACAGAAATGTATTTTTAATAGGGCAACCAAGGAATGTTAGGGATGGCTGCTTTTACTACCAACCTGTATGAGCGGAACAACCAGGGTACCTGAAGAGCAGTAAATTGTTCTCTTTCCTCCTTCCAACTAAATCTCCTTTTAGCAATGGTACTTGAAGATAGCCCACTGAATTAAGTTTCTGACTGCATCTTCTCTCCTCTCTTTCCCTAGTCTTCTTTTGCACAGAGAACTGGCTGTAATTTTTCTGGGAGCAGCTCTCCACTTCTGCAAATATGGACTATGGCAGTGCAGTTAACCAAAGCACTTATTCTTGCATCAATATTTTTAACACTCAAGTCTGTTTCTTATGAAACAAATAACATTGATATGTCAATGGAGATTCTGGGGATTGGGCTAGAAGGCTTCAATTGCTTATTTTCAAGGGTGAGTAGCAGTTCTTTTTGCTTTTCTCCCCCATTAGCTTCCATATTCCTTATAAGACATTTCATGCTTGCAATCTTTAATAGAAAAATATTACTGTCTGATTTCATATTGTCCTTTTCTTTTCTACTAATCTTAACTTTATTCAAAAGGTGTCTCTTTATTACCACTTTTACTCTTCAAACCAGCCTGAAAGAAATTACCTCTTGTGCTCATGGCATTGAAATCGCATAATCAAGTTCTTTATTTACCAAGATCCTCCTAAAAATAGTCAGGCTGCTGTCTCCTAGTACTTTTAGCAGAAGGTTGTCCTAGGATTTCATCCCTCTCTCCTGGGCTCTGCAGTAGCAGTCATTTTTCTCCTTCTTAGTAGCTGGTGCAGTGCTATGTTTTTGACTTTCGGCCTGGGAATAGTGCTGATAACACCGACGTTTTTAGTTGCTGCTCAGTAATGTTTACCTCAATTAAGGACTTTCTGAGACTCATGCTCTACCAGGGAGGAGAGGAAGCCGGGAAGAAGCAGAGATAGGACACCTGACCCAAACTAATCAAAGGGGTTTTCCTTACCACAGCATTTCATGCTCAATACATAAACTGAGGGCAGTTACTTGGAAGAGCTAGATAACTGCTTGGTCAGACTGGGTATCAGTTCACAGGTGGTGAGTGGTTGTATTCTCTTCCCTTGTTATTTCCTTATCATTATTGTTACTGGTGGTAACAGTAGTGATCTGTGCTATACCTTAGTTACTGGACTGTTCTTATCTCAACTCATGGGAGTTACATTTTTCTGATTCTCCTCCCCATCCCTCCTGGAGCAGGGGGAAAGGAGGGGAAAAAGTGAGCGAATGGCTGTGTGGTACTGAGTTACCGGCTAGGCTTAAACCATGACACCTTCTTGCAATTAGAAACCTCCTAATCTCCACTATGAATGTAGTAAGTGGCAATTCTCAACACTGTTTCTGAGCTGTTTAAGTACTTTTTCCACCTACTCATTATGCCGCAAATATACAGATAGCAGTCAGTCTTGGTTTAAATCTTCACTAAGCAAAATATGTTCCTTGAGTAGCTACTTCTTAGATGGATTTTCCATTCTCTTATACTATTCCAGCAATCCTTCCCTACTTCTTTTCCAGTAATTCTTTTCTAAAGACTTGCTACTAGCCTCATACAGTAACAAATACAAAATGGCAAAAATTTTCCTTTTTTTTTCTTGCTGAGATCTGTGATCAAATCATAAATCTGAAGCAAAAGTCTAAGTATACATCTTTCTTGCATAAAACAGCCCCCACTTTCTGAAAAGATCATGTGGGATCGCAGCATTATCTAGTCAAGTTCAATCAATCTTAACAATTAACACAGAATGAGTTACGAACATTTTCTGTTGAATTTTTAACAGCCATTTCTGAAATTACTATGTGGAAGTTAAACCTCAGGAAGAAGTGTCATTAGATATAAACAAGTTTCAAACAATGTTTTATGGTTTTAGTTTCAAACTGCAGTGACCACAGTTAAGGAAGGAGTTATTTCTACCAAACTGTGTTTCCTGAGGATGAACAGTTGGTGGTATTGATTATTCAGTGAATTTCACACATTTTTTTAACCCACAAAAAGTTTCCCAGTCTTTCCAGAAACAGTCTTGGTGAATTGAACAAGAAGCATGTACAGTATAATTTTTCACTGTATTATAATAAAGTGGACGTTTTCTAAATGTCACAGTTTAAATTTCATGGGGCATGAAATCTACTTTTGAAATGAAATTTAAAGCCCTTTTATAAATAAGTAGTCTAATCTTACAGTTAAAACCACTTTGCATTTCCTGACATTATTAACCTTGGAGGGCTGCCTCTAAGATGATAACACTATCTGGCATATTAAAAATGAAATTCCTTTTAAATAGTTATGTTACAGAATATTTAAAATAGATAAAGTTGCAAGAAAAATATTAACATGCATTTAGCTGTATTTTCATTTACAAATAATAAATCTAACTGCCCTTCAGCATGTTAATTTTAACACAAATGATAACATATTAACTTCTAAAAAAACAAATTTTGGACTAATCATGGTGCTTAATGTCAAAAGAGCTAACACTTTGCAGTAATCTCAAGGAAGCTCAACTTTAAGTATACTCACTCACTACTAAATCTGTAATACATGTTGCACTGTTTGCAAAATAAAGCAGAACAAAGTTTTTATCATATTCTAAATAGTTTTAATAGGTCTCACATTTATGTAACAAGCCAAAATTGATTTATTTGCTATTATGATACCTAAAACCAGGATTTTTTTACAGGGATTTGTAAAAAAATAAACAACCAAACATAGAAACAGAACAGAAATATTATTACAAGCTTCAACACTCAGTTTCTAAACGCCAGACTAAGGAAAAAATATACAGCACTGTCAAAAGAAAGTAATATGTCTTTGGAGGCTATCAGGTCTTGATAGGAATCAAAACATGTTTCGCTTTTTTTTTTTTTTTTTTAATATTTTTAATATTAGACTTGGTGACATTTCCATTTCAACAGTCTGTTGCATAAGCAAAACAGCAAGATAGACAGATGTATAAAAATAAAGATTGTTTTTTATGGCAGCGTAGCATTCCCCTTTGGTGCAGAACAAATAGCAAGGACTTTGATCCCATGGTATTTAATGTCTTGCTTTACCATAAAGCAGCCATATATTCAAGGATAGTACAACCTGAGAAAATAAGCATGACATATCAATTATGCTCACAGATTTTTTTTATAGTGGAAAAGTTGTGGAAAGTTGCCAGATTTTTCTCATAAGTATCAATATAGTGTGTTTCCAGTTGCAGAAAACATGTTTAATTGGAAAGGAAGAATAAAGCTGATGGTTTAGCCATTAGGATGAAAGGTATTGGATTTAATTTCTGAATTCAGCACTGCTCTCCATCTACTCATATACTTATCAATTTGATCACGATCCAGTGAATTCTACCAGTGTTCCAAGAATTAGCTCTGGATTTGATCCTTCATATTCTGGATGAAATCTGTGCTTTGCTTGTCCATGTAGACTTGCAAATCTTCTGTTTACCATTTTTTGTAGGTCATGCATCTTGCATGTTCTTTTTTCCATGACAGAGCTGCACTCAAATCAGTCTGCTGGAAATGGCTGCAGAACTGAAAAGAGCAGCTTCAGATGTATCTCTTGCCTTGGGTGTAGTAGGATCCATCCACATCAGAAGTTGACGGCCCTTTGTCAATCTTGCTGAGTTTCATTTCCTTCTTGGGCTAAAGGTAGATGGCACATGTTATTGCCAATGCCAGCATCACAACACATCACAAAAGGGAGTACAAAGCAGCACAGGGAGCCTAGATCTCAGATGGGATTCCCCCAGCTACCCGCAAAGTCACAGAAGTGGGTATGCAATGACATGAGCTGAGCATGAAAACCAGTGAGTTGCATTGTCCTGCTACCCCATTTATCCTGCGATCTCATGCATAAGGTAATTTGTGAGATTTTATTCTGAAATTGTGGCGCTTTAGCACTCCTTTTTATGATGAAACTGAATAGCAGGTTTTTTGACGATGAAAAAATAAATTAAGTGACAACACTACCAAGTTACCCCTTGTCCTCTCAGTGCAGTCCTAATGAAGACTCCCTCCCCAGCATCCCTATAAGTCCCCTTCAGATACTGGAATGCTGCTATGATATCCCCAAGCAGCCTTCTCTTCTCCAGGCTAAACAGCCCCAACTTCCTCAGCCTATCTTCATTAAAGGAGGTGCTCCAGTCCCCTGATCATCCTCGTGGCACTCCTCTGCACTTCTTCCAACAGTTACAAGTTCTTTTGATGTTGAGGACACCAGAATTGCACACAGTACTCCATGTGAAGTCTCGCAAGAGCAGAGAAGAAGGGCATGACCACCTCCGTTGACCTGCTGGTCATGCTCCTTTTAATGCAGCCCAGGATACAGTTGACTTTCTGGGCTTTGATTACACACTGCCAGCTCATGTTCATTTTCTTATCGACCAACACCCCCAAGTCCTCCTCCTCAGGGCTGCTCTGTATCTCTTCTCTGCCCAACCTATAGCTGTGCCTGGGATTGCTCCAACCCAGGTGTAGGACCTTGCACTTGCCATGGCTAAAATTCATCAGGTTGGCATCAGCCCACCTCACAAGCGTGTCAAGGTCTCTCTGGATGGCATTCCTTCCCTCCAACACATCAACCGAGTCACTGAGCTTGGTGCCATCAGCAAACTTGCTGAGGGTGCATTTGGTCGCACTGTCCATGTCACCAACAAAGATGTTGAACAAGACCGGTCTCAACACCAATTCCTGAGGGACACCACTCGTTACTTTTCTCTAGCTGGACATTGAGCCATTGAGCACAACTCTTTGCATGCAGCCATCCAGTTAGTTCTTTATCCACCAAGTGTTCCACCTATCAAATTGATGTCTCTCCAATTTAGAGACTAGGATGTCATGGGGGACATTTTCGAACACTTTGCACAAGTCCAGATAGATGACATCAAGTGCTCTACCCCATCCATCAGTTCTCTAGCCCCATTATAGTAGGTCACCAGATTGGTCAGAAAGGATTTCCCCCTAGTGAAGCCATGCTGGTTGTCACCAACCACCTTGTTGTTTTTTATGTGACTGACTGGTCTGTAATTCCCCTGGTAATCCATTTCCCCCTTCTTGAAAATGGAGTTACATTGCCCTTTTTCCAGCCATTCTTGTTTCCAGTTTTTCTTGGTTTGTTTGATACTGTTCTTTTAAACTTCCGGTGTCTTATACATAAGCATGAACACACACACATGCCCCTACCTTAAAATGTTCTCTTGAGATTCCCACTAGACAGCAAGCCGGCTTGCAGACATCATTTGCAATTACTGTCTGTACAAGAGCAGTGGAGAGCATCCCCCGTGACAGCTCCTTATTCCACTTTAGAAAGAAAAAAAAAAACAACCCCAAAAAAAAAAAAAAAAAAAAAAAAACCAAAAAAAAACC
>JASSUY010006785.1:91662-103369 GCA_032466535.1 Forpus xanthops | reverse complement strand
ATGCTCCATCGCTGGCGGTGTTCAAGGCCAGGTTGGACATAGCCTTGGGTGGCATGGTTTAGTGTGAGGTGTCCCTGTCCATGGCAGGGGGGTTGGAAATAGATGATCTTAAGGTTCTTTCCAACCCTAACTATTCTATGATTCTATGATTCTAAGATACAGTTAATTCAAGCTTCTGTTTTTTTAAGCACCTTCCATGATAGGTGGTGTTTGCTATGATGAGAGAATCACTGCAAAGATTACAGACCATGAACTTCAACTATAAAACAAACTTCAGTTCAGAGGTGAGGTCTGACATTAATCCACACTAGACTTGTGCCCAGATGGTGTATCTTGTCTGATACCTAGATCAGTGTGGTGCGCATTATGTGTGGATCCCTTTCCAAGATGAATCAGTATGCATTTTAATGGACTTTCTCCCATTTTAAGCTAGAACTGTCTAAAAAAGCAAGACCTAAAAAATCCATTTTATGAAGTACTTGTTTCACTGTATGAAAAAAACACATGTTAATACTGACACTCTAAAGTCCACTGGCACATGTACTCAGAGAAAAGTCTGGAACAGTAAGCAGGAGGACTTTTTTATACATAGAATCATAGAATGGATTGGGTCAAGTTTTGGGCAGTACAACTGCTGTGGGCTTCGGTTTGCCTTGTGGTGATACCTGGAATACCAGAGAATCCTGATCGTGGTTAAAGCCATCACGATTCCAGTGGGACCAACAGTATCTCTTACTCACAGCATACTGTAACTTCTGTTCTTGTGCTATTTCAGCACAGGAAATAACTCAGGGGTAAGATTTCAGGGTAGAATGGGAGGATGTAGAATTAATAGCTTCAGCTCCATGAATACCACATACTGCAATGTGTTTTGTGGCCTGCTTGGTACTGGCTGGAGGCACTACCAATTGGGTCCAGTTTGTGTGACATGAGGACATTGCTAACCTCTCAGGCTCCAGACCTGACTGGCAATTGTCTGGTCCTGCCTCAGTCCAGCTCCTAACAAGACCAGTGGGACTTTCAGCTGAGACAACCTCCAGGATGTGACCTCTTTAATTTGTGGCAAATATCACTGCATGGGCCTTCTGCCTGCCAAATCCTGAGGGCTGACTTTTTGGGGAGACAAAAAAAAGATGTATTTGTTGGGCTGGTTTTTTCCCAGGTGAATTATTTTCCATTACATAGCACACACAAAGAGGTAGTTAAAATTCACATATACAGTAGTTGTTTTGAACAGCTGAGTGTGTGTGTAAAATACAACTGCAAAGACTGTTCCTCTGTAAAAGCTCATAGTCTGATGCCTTTAGTTACACCAGAGTACTGCAGTGTAATTAGATCTACTGGCATCTCTTTAGTCAGATGCTGTTAAGGGGAAGGGTGTCACTGTAAGGGTCAAACAAGGACCAAATATAACTGCCAGTACAAAAAGAGTGTCCTTTATGAAAAATGTTGCTTATTTTACTGTTGTGACTGAATGGAACTGGTGCCTGATGCACATTAAAATTTAGGTACTCTGAGGCACTTCCTAAATTACAGTTTTCAATCCACTTATTTAGCTGACTTTATATAAAAACACAATTCAGTATTTGAGAAATGACAATTGTGGTCATTAAATCATTCAGGTGATTTTGAATTGCTCCCACTAGCACAAGAGCAGCGTGAGTCTGTATGATCAGCACTCACACGTGGTCCAGCTTCAAGCAGCAAAAAGATGGAGTCCCCTCCTGAGTGTTGGCACTGTGGGAGGCACGATCACCCCAGGAGGTTTCAGGAGAGTTTGTGTTTCTGGTTCTGCAACCACCTCCAAAGCTTGGAGCAAAAGCTAAAAACTGAGGCTCAATTTCCTGCTTTGACTTTAGCAAGCTCCTGTCCTACAGCCCTTGAGATGAGGTCAGTGGTCACTTAATGATTTTGAGACTGATACTAGTGGGAAGGTAAGGAAATTCACAACCCTGAATCAAACTCTGATGTAAGATAAGTCACAGATGGGTGAAATTTGTTACCTTCGAATCCAGA
Organism: Forpus xanthops; assembly: GCA_032466535.1. Classification (NCBI taxonomy): domain Eukaryota; kingdom Metazoa; phylum Chordata; class Aves; order Psittaciformes; family Psittacidae; genus Forpus; species Forpus xanthops. Next base: position 101,353 of record JASSUY010006785.1, on the reverse strand, counting down.
TACCTCTCTGCTGTTCTTTGCAAGCCAGTAGTCATTTAGTAGGTCATCTGTTCCTTACGTGGGTGCTGGGAAGGGACCACTCGCTGCAGGAAGAGGGGGCTGGGACACCATTTGCCAGGAAGGTTGGGTGAAACCCTTGGACTGTGTAATGGGGTGATTTGTGTTGCTTTGAGCAAGGAGGTACACAAGCATTCCACCTGCTGGTGATTCTGCCAGCTGACTGTTCACAGGCACACATCGCCCTCCACCCAACCAGCAGATTACCCTCACCAGTATAAATGGTGAATGGTTTAGTCAGTGTTAAAAAACCATGAACATTATGTTTATTTCTCCAGCAGAATCTGTTTCTTTCACAGGCTTTCAGTTGCTTCTTACTGAAGAGTGAAGTCTTTATTTGAGACATCTGCCTATAGAAAATATGGGTTTTTTTAAGAGCACATTTAAAGATGAAACTGAGGCTTGAATAACTTAATCAGCATACAAATTACACAGATATAAAAGTTCTCTTTCATTGTCTTAACTTACAGTTTATTTTGAACAGAATTCATTATGTTATACATCTAAGACTTATTATATTGTATAAATACCTTGGGTGTGATGTATATACATATTCAGTGTTATTGATTCAGCAGTTAATGTATGCATTTCACAATACACTATAGTGTATTTCAATGTAGTGCACATGATTTATGTTTCAGAAAAGAGCATATCCGCTATAAAAAGTTATTTCATTCAGAGGGTACTCTACCTTGAAATACAGGGGTCCCATTGAATAATGGACTGTTTGTACTGTGTTGTATGGCTGTAAGATTTTCTTGTACATTCCCCAGTATGAATTAAGAAACAGCAACTCGTTAATCTACGTCAAGAGGAGAGCAGGGCCCTGGTTTCCTAAGCAAGTTCTTGCTTGACTGGGTAGGAAGGTAGAGACAAGTCACATGGAGCTGGGCTGTGCGCGATGGCCAACCGGAAGAAAACCTTCCGCACAGGTGGGAGCTACTGGCTTCTCTGTTCTTTGAATGCCACTGTGCAGCTGCCATAAATCACTCACTCATTACAAGAGGTGACGTCTGGCATCAATCCATGTTCCATTAATCCACTGTGCCTGGGTGTCTCCTGCTCTATGTGTTGATAGTGTGCACTGGCCTTCCTCAACAGCTGGCGCACAGCGTCTTCTCTAGACATGCTGTAAGTAGGACGTGCTTGTTTTGTTCAGTAGTAAATTACAGATGTTGCTCTCCTGGGCACCCACTGAAGCATAACACTAATTAATCTGTCAGTGTAGTTTGGATTTGCTCTTTTAGACAGTCCTAGTTTCCTGCATACATATATACACGGCACCTGTTGATCATGTGACTACCTTTGCTTTGTACTCTCGAAAGCAGAGACTCTTTTATCAATGTATATATGCTGTTCATTTAACAGCAAAAAGGAATATTATATATTCCATGAATAAAATAGTTGATTTTAAAAGAGTAATTGAAAAAAGTTCAGGTGAATCAGAAAATTGTGGGGGCGTTTAAAATAATTTTAAATTAAATTTATTTAAAGTATATCATAATTTTGAAATTAAAGCTATTTAATTTTTAAAGGACTGATCAGCTCAGAACCACATTTTGTATTGAATCTATTCATCTAAATTCATTTCAATTTTATAAGTAGTAGCAAAGCGCTTAAAGCAGCCTTAGTCCAGAATAACTCTGCTTTACTGGCATAATTACTGAGAATAGAATTCTCATTTCTTTTGGGTTTTTGTATTGCCATTTTCCATGTAAGAACTTGCATGTCCCAACATGTGATGTAGAAAACCAAACAAAAAAGGCTAGTTGGGCTGCAGTTGCAGATTTTTTTCTCCTTGTTGACAGGTTCTGGTGTTTTCTAGCAATGGCCATGCTGCACGCAGGGCTGTCCTTCCTCCACATACTTAGTGTGCAGCTTGAATGTACAGCCACTGGTAGGTACTGTGGCCAAGCAGGGAGTAGGCCTAAGGTACAAGTTCAGGGACACACCAATGTGACAGTGGTGAGCAGTCCGACTTAGTGATGATCTTCAGTCTTTGAAGCCACAGTCCTTGAGAATTTCTTGATCATGTAAATAAAGCTGTTGGTTTCCATCAGCTACTAATGAGTCAAAGAGCACACAGACAAAGGCACCCATTTTTTGTGTGCCTCTGTGGCACTGACAGGAGGAGGTCACCATCCACAGATGTACAGAGCTGCAGTGCAGAAACAGGGCATGGAGTCCAGTACACTGCTGTGAGATCACAGTTCCACTGGTGAACTGATGGTATGTGCTAGGAAAATAGCTCTGCTGTTTGCCCCCTGCAACTGCCATCAGCAAGCTGTTCCCTCTCCGTTCCAGACTAAACCTATTTGTGGCTGATTTATACTCACTTGCTATTGAGCAGACAATACTCTTGCCTTATGGTTGGGGCCACATACAAAATAACATGATGGAAAGAGATGTTAAACTCTAAAAGGGGATTTTTATGTTGGTAGTAATAAGGTTCATAGTAGGAATTAATATTTCCTTATGAGGTCTGGATCATTTAAAGAGGAGGGAACATTTGTTAAACAACCCAAGACTTCATTTGACGCACAAGTGCTGCATCCCTTATGAAACAGAAGTATCTCTGTGCTCTTATTATTTTCTCTACTTAAAATTAGATTATAACAGATGCCATCCCCTCACTATGCAGTTCAGTGCCAGCAAACGTAAGTCTCTCATCACTTAGCTAAGCCTGATGTTCTCACTTTCTAGACTCACCATTAAAATTCTCATACTTTGCAGTAGTTATATTAAACCTGTTCCCAGTTATGGATTAGGCTGCAAATGCAGGATTTCCAGTGGTTAAGGTGGTCTGGGCTGTTCTAATAGCAGAACTGAATTATAAAAGTCAAATCCTGTCCCAATCTACCTAAAGATGGGAACTAAGTTATGTAAGGCAGTTGTAATTTGGATCTTGTGTTTATTGCACAGGATCCGTCACAAGAACATGTGCTTTATTGTTTTTGTTAAGTATTATGTAGATTCATTTTTTTTTCTAACTGTGATTTTCAACTTATGTGAGTCATCCTTCAGTAAAAAACCCATGTAATGCATATGAAATGGCGCTCTGAATCTCCAGCACATTTCCCTTATTAAACTTGAGAATAGACAGTCACTTTGTAATGTGCCCAGTGTGTCTTTTCTTTCCTTCTTCCCTTCTTTAATGAAGCGGTGTAAAGTTTTTCTCTTCAGTGTCTTTACAGTCAGAGATGTTTTAGACTAGGTCTGGACATTAACTGTTGAGCACGGACTTCTTTGTCCTGTTGAAACTCCACAATCAGAGTCCTAATTAGTGCAGAGCAACACTGACTCCAAGCTTTTGCTTGCTAGGAAATATCCTCCCTATTCTCTGCATTTCAATGCCACATGTAACTTTCTTATTCTGATGATAATGTTTGTTGTCAACCCAGCTGCTGTTTCGGGAAAGCATTTTCCTTTGGAGTATGTGCTGTTTTGTTGTAGGTTACTTTTTCACAATAGCAATGACAAAAGTAAACCCAGGGTTACTCCTTGATTTTTATTTTCCAGGGTTTATTACTGTATTTACATTTCCCTGTAAGAAGATACAACCCTTTCCCAGTAAGAGTTCTAATACCTTTCTATGTTTCAAATACTAACGACCCATGTACCCATAAGAAAAGAAGATAATTGGTGATGAAAGAGGTATCTCTAGGGGCTGATGCAGATGAATAGAAAACTTAAATCATTATAAATATTACTGTACTACACTTTGGTACAACCAAAAAAAAAACCTCCAAAGAAAATATTTAATGTTTCCTAAGTAAGCCAAACAATATTCATAAACAATAGGGACAGAAATTAACCACATGGGGGGTTTTATATCTGTAAAAAATAAGACAGCTACTTGGCTGCATTGCACATAGGCAATAAAATTAGATTCATTCAGATCCCTTTTAATGTAAGCCTCGTTTCAGGCTGTAAGCAAGAAATGTCTACTGTGCTTTACAAAGGACAACAACTAGAAAAATCAATGCAAACAAGTATCCCTTTCTTTTCTGATTTACCATTTATCATGAGAGATGACAAACAATGAAGTCTCCTCTGAGTCTGAGCGCAGTTGTATTAGCATTTTGCTAGTACCAGGCAGTATACAAAAACAGCCATAGTGTGTGACACCTCCAACACCTACAGGTAGCTGTTTTAGGGGCACATCCTGGTTTGTGGTGAAACAGGTTTAACTCAGCCAGCCTCTTGTACCTGCTCAGTGATACCAGGTTATCATCTCAGTAACTCCAAAGTTGGGCTGTCTTGTTCCTATTGCTGACTGGACTGACTGCTCCACCATCCATAAACAGAAGGCATAAAGGTGATTACAAACATAAGAAAGTAGTTTTACATATTGTCTTGCAGTCTTTCCATATAGTCCCTAAGTTCCTTGGAATCGCCAAGATTCATATCTTGGCATACCCATTTAATATTATCATCACTGTCAAATAGAATTGAGTTGGTGTAGGGGCCTCCATCCTCTGGCAGTATTGTTGTATATGACGTGAACTTTACTCGCTTCTGCTTTGGCCCAGAAGGATTTATAGGTTCACTTTTAACTTCTTTTTCACAAAGGTACTCAGAAGATCTGAGGATATGATTATGAAGAGTCTTCTGAGAGCTCCCGTTAAGGAGAAAGTTGCTTTCTTCAAACTGCATTCCTCTGTCAATCATGGTAGTGCACTCCTCTGACGGGAGCGAAATGTCAACTGTGTTTTCCAGCAGTTCAACCTCATTTCCAAGCCAGACCCAATCATGGGAATGGGGGATATTGCCTTGCTCACTCACCGCAAACCTTTTATGCCTGTACTTCCAAGCAAATGCCACACAGTTAATCAGGAAGACCAAGATTGCTAAGCAGAAAACACAGAGCAGAGCATACATGCCAATCTCCAAATCTGTTAATCCTCTTGAAGTCAATGTGAGATCACTGGGATTGTTTTCTCCTGGTATTTCTACTTGCACAGGGAAACCTGTGAAGGCGGTTGGGTTATTTTGGAGCTGGCCATCCTCCAGGGACTCCTGATCAACGGGATATACGAAAGTTGTGCTTTTGTTTGTATTGTCCTCATGACTGGCCATGTCCTCATGGTTTTTGAACCACTCTTGTATTGTCCTCTCTTGTTCAGCAGGTTTCTCTATAGAATTGATTGCATGGCTTTTAAAATCTCTATCCATATCGTCAATGTCATTAGTGCTTCCTTTTTGGTCAGAATCTTTTTGACCAAACTTCACTTTGACATTTCCTTTCCCAACAGCCAGAATGCTCTTCCGCTTAGTCTTCTGGCATGGCTCACTGATGACCATTTCAATTTTAATGAGAGGTCCTTGCCCATCCCCTTCTGCCACCACCACAGGCCATCTGGACTGAAGGTTTTGGTGTGCAGACACTACCATCTCATCCAGTGAGGTGACTGTGATCGAGAAGTCCTTGGAGTCATAGATGTCTAACGGTGTCACTGACCCATCGCTGAACAGAATCCACGCACTGACTATGGCTTCCTGCAGGGAGAAGGCAAAACGTGGGAAAGTTAAGAGACAGGTAAGAGAGCACAGATCGGGCACTCGGATATTTACATCTCTTTGACACTGGCAAAATAATTACACAGTTTAACTTTGGTTTGTAGGTTTCTTGTCAAAAAGACAAGAAAAGTATCTGCTTTGCTCCTCACTTTCTTCTTACAGATTTGTCTTCTCTGGACCACATATTCGAGCATTTCTCTCATTTTCAGGAACTATCAAGGACAGCAATCTAAATGTAATAAAAGGTGATGACAAATATGTGGGCTTTTTTCAGCCTGAAGTGAAGAGGCTCTTCTGAATGCAGAGCCTCTTGGTGAAAACAATCCAAACACTGAATATTTCCAAAGTCCTGGTTAATTAATTTTAGAAAAGACTTTTAATAGGGGATTTCTGTAGTACTGCAGTTCTAATGCCAGTTTTAATGCAGAGCTGTTACATGCTGGAATGCTGTTCCCATTCAGCCCATTGAAACAATTTACATTAAGAACACATCTGAATGCTGGATTACGAATTTTCTGTCATCACTTTCAAATATAGAAGATTACACAAAATACACGAAAGTGATTATAGCCTTTTCTGGGAACTAAGAAACACTTGCAAAAATAGCATTTTAAGGATGTTTTGACCAGAGCACGTCATCTTACTGCAGACTGCTAGTGTTAAAAAGGTAGTTACACTTTCTGTAGAGTCTCAATTCTATGATAAATACAATGAAAAAGATATATAAAAATTAATTCTAGATACTACTTTGGATCATACCTGTTTCGGAGTATGAAGAATATCATATGCAGAGGTGGTAGAAACAATAGCTCTCTTGTTTCCTTTGCTGATTTGTAAGGAGATAGACAAGCCTGAGACTAATTGTACTCCTAGATCTGTAATGGTTACACGGTCGTCTAGAACGATCACTGTCTTCTCTGCCAGGATGGAATCGGAAAGAGGTGACAGAACCTTGAAAGGGAAAGTAAATGTCTTGCATGAAACAGCAACTCACTGCTTTAAAGCAACATTAGACTCTAATCGGCCCAGTACTTTGTATTAATCTTGGGGTTGTCACATCCATGTATAGCTATAGTCGATATTTCCCCCAGGACTTTACACTTATTTGCTGCTAAATTACTTTAATTACAAAAATAATTTAATAGAACAACCAATCGTTTCAAAATTGCGACTTCACCTCAACTATAGACTATAGATTAAATGGATTTGGTTTAGAAAAGTCATCTTTGTGTGGGGTATAAAGCTCCCTGTGAACACAGTTTAGCATGAGGCATAGTGTAAGACACTGATTAACGCTAAAACTCAGTAAGGGAATAAGTAAGCGTACAAAGCCTGGCTGATTGATAGGAACTTGGCCTGATGCCTTTGTAGGGACTGAGGACCTGAATGAAATGAAAGAAGACTTTGAAAATCCCACTGGGTGCCCATCCGCATTTTTCAAAGCCAACATAGCCCTATCAGTTTGTTTTAAGACCATTTTCTAACATGCTCAGAAAGAGACAGTCATCTTTCTGCTGATGCCAGAAACAGCTGGTTCAAGCCCAAAATGATCTGGCTAAACATGAGAAATCCCTAGCGCAGCTCCCTGCATCGGAGCTTGCTGCCTGCTGCTCTCTTGTAGTCACTGGAGTGACAGATGCTTTTTAAGGGGAGAAATCCCTTGACCTCTCTGTGATGTTTGTTTTAGGCTGAAAGGAGCTGAGCTCTAGAAGTACCCATTCCTTTGTGCTGACTACAAAGGAAACCTAGTGTGACTGGAACATTATGGATGTTTGCAGTTAAGAAGAGCACCAGTGCTTGTATTCCTTTAGTTTGATTAAGAAATATGTATGAAGTTAGAGAAAGAGGCGGTGATCATGAACACTGAAAGATTTCTGAAGGTTACTTTTGTGTCCGTTTTGTAAACATAATGGGACTCATTTTTCAATGACATTTAGGCATATAAAGATGCATGTACATCTTTGGCAAAACTTCCCAACAGTTAAGCTCAGAAGGTCCCTCTTAAAAGGAGCTAGTTATGTGCAGCATGTAACCTGCTTCACTGTTCACAAAATCTCACTGTGTTCCTTGTCACATTAATGTGGATAAATTTCATCCGGAGGCTCACCTAAAGGAAGTTATAAAAACCCACTCAAACTTTCTTTTATGTTGAGCATGTACTTTTTTATCAGCTTATTACTTTTTTCCAGAGAACAACTAGTTTTCTAAGCTAACAATCTACTCTGTGTGTGCACCCAGAACTCCCTCTGTGGAAGCTGCAGATACATTATGGGCTGTACCTGAACTGTGGTGATGCCATGCTCACGACCAACCAGAACTCGGCCATCTTGAAGCTTAGCAATCCTGGGTTCTTCTACCTTCATGAAATCAGCCACAAGGTCAGTGATGTCAAACTGCCAGTCAGAGCCCAGCATATAGGTCAAGTGGCCTCCAAACTCGGAGGATTCAGCTACAAACTGTGTGAGGACTCGCACCATGGCATGCTGATACTGGAGGGTACAACCTTTCCCTTTTTTCTCATCATCTTCTTCATCCTCACTGTCACGGGTAGGCCTGCAAATAGATCCAGGTTTGTTACTGCATTGCCATGATCTCCCTACAACATTACAGTGTTTCAGTTGCACAGTATTTTCAGTTAGATTAATGTTGTTGTCATCTGCTGCTATGTGAAAAATAGGAAATCAGATTTTGGATGGGTAGGTTACTACATCTGGGTGGGATGCTTCTACAGCTTTTCTGTGCTGTACAACGTAAAAGCTACTGTCACTTCTGTTAATGAATTCCTTGTTTGAGTGGGACCTCCCAGCAACCTGAAAGCACATCTGCTATTGCTGACATTTCAGTGGCACCACTGCTTGCTCACGGTGTCTGCAAGTGGCAGCCAAATCCTGCACAGGGCTAAGGAAAGCAACGTGAAGTGTTTATGAGAGGGCAGTTTGTTAACAAAGCCCTGTGGCAGCTCAACAGGGATGGGAGAAGATGTTTTAGCATCCTTTCCTCCACATTTGCCTGTAACATTTATCTAACCTTCATCCTCTCTTCAAAATTCTTGTAACACATTCAGGATTCCCTGCTTTAGGTAATGCCACCACACCTTATCCCACATGTGGAGCTCATAGGTTTATTAAGCCTTCTGCATTTGAGAAATACACTGTTTCACCTTAAATCTTATGCAGTTTGTGCAAGTGTCTGGTATATTTAGTCAGGTAATGACAACAGCGGGCTTCCACTCAAGACATGAATTACTTAGATTACATCATGCAGCATGCTGAGGCTACCACTCACCCCACAGAAACAAGAGCAGCATTAAGCACTTTAATTTCCTAACTGCCCGTCTCCCTCTGCAAAATACAACCCACGACAACATAACAGCTTCCCATAAACTTTCTATAAGGCAGTCCATTGATTTGTACCTGACAGCTGTGCTGTCACACCTCACAGAGCTTTGTCTAGTTTAAAACCCCATTTCCCATCAATTCTTTTCCTGTGTGTTATTGTTTATTCCTTGGGACAGACTCTTGGATTCTCTTATCTGTGTCAAGTCAGGTATTAAGCACTAGGTGGTTACACTTTCACTCATTATGCCCCATGCTGTGGAATTCATTGCTCAGAAATAATTTGCCTTCCTCCTTTACTTATTTATTGAGCCTGAAGCCACCTCTATAGCAAGGGTGAGAAACTGAGGGTAAGCCGCTCATTTTTCAGAGTATTTTGGGAAGTAGTTTTGTGTTTGTATCCCTTTATCTTGTCCTTTGAAATACTAGCTATGAAAAACTACTGTAAAACAGAATTGCTTGCGTTATAAATTGTTTTATGACGAAGCCAGTAACAGCTGAAAACATATCTAAGAAAAGCCCTTGTTCTCTTCAAAATGATCCAAAGTCCTGGTGTTACAGAATCTAATACACTGGAAATACATTTTCAGTGCACCACTTGGTAGCTGAATATATATATTTGGTCTAAAGTAAATGGTATTTGGTACAGCCTTTTTGGTTTTGTGTGTGTGCAAAACAGTGTCTGTCGTTAGGCACTGAATGAATCATAGAATCACAGAATAGTTAGGGTTGGAAAGGACCTCAAGATCATCTAGTTCCAACCCCCCTGCTATGGGCAG
>JASSUY010006785.1:0-91562 GCA_032466535.1 Forpus xanthops | reverse complement strand
CAACTTCCCTGGGCAACCCATTCCAGTGCCTCACCACCCTTACAGTAAAGAATTTCTTCCTTATATCCAATCTAAATTCCGCCAAAGTTTGAACCCATTACCCCTTGTCCTCTCACTACAGTCCCTCATGAAGAGTGCCTCCTCAGCATCCCTGTAGGCCCCCTTCCGATACTGGAAGGCTGCTATGAGGTCTAAACGTCACTGAATAACACTGAATTATTAAGAAAAGATCAGGATCCTGAAATAGGATTTATTTACACAAAGAAATTAATCTTGCAGAATTGGACTCGCTGGGTGGTGCAGGAAAATTCAGTTGTTCTCTCCTTCCCCACACAAAGGTCAGTCTAGGAACTGAACGAGCCAGGCAGGAAAACAGATGGACTATTCAAGAAGGGAATATTCATAGAGCTTACATGGCCCATGGCTACCTAGATTACTTTTGCTTGTAATGCTTATAAAGAGTTTATGAACTCCTTAACATTTCCACTTCTAACTCCTGTATTCTGACCCTCTTCAGCTCATCTAAACCATAACCCAGCTCTGAATAACCATAGACTTTGGGAAAAAACAGCTTTAGCTCTGAGACTTTAACCCTTTTTGAGTAACAGACACAGTGACATTGGTACCTTCGCAGAGCTGGGGAGAAATGCACAGAAGCTGTTCAGGTAAGAAGTACTTACAGGATTTGCATTCAAGAGGAAATACACTCAAAGCAACTTCAAGGGAAAGAATTGTTCAGCCCCAGTCCCATACAGCTCAAAAATGTGGGCTGCAGGAAGAATGACCAGAGGCAAGGAGTGTTGCAGAAAGGCTTCTGCCTGTCTTAGCAGGCTGAAGACCATGGGCAGCCAGTACTACCAACCACAAAAAGACAACTCAAGACCAACCCTTCCTTGTGTTACCTCTGACAAACAAAGGTAAGGGCTCAATTTCATTGCAGAAATATTTATGTGTTTGTACACTTCTTAGAAACACGTGGTTTTGATTGCGTGTAACTGTGGAACAGCGGAGAAGCATCCCTAAAGCATGGAATGGGCAAGGTGCTTTCTTACACCAGTGCAAAGTGAAGAGAGATGTTTGAATTTCCAGTACAAGCTTTGCAAGCCTGCATCACCAGGTACCAACTCCAGTTCTTGTTTTAGATAAACATATGGTATCGATTTCTACCTCAAAGCCACAAGTCCTGATTCAGTAATCACAGCACTTCAGTGTTTTGTCTCCATGGGCACAACACAATGTTTTGAGATCCACTGAACTGCATAATTCCCTTTAGAGTCTTAAACTCGTTACAGTGCTTCCAGTAGGCTTAAAATCCTTCATTAAAGCAGTGAGCTCATTTTCTTTTTAAGAGATGTCCTCACGAATATAAGCTCTTGCTGCATACTGCGCTTCCCCCCCTTGATCATCTCTAAGGTTAGCTCTGGATATCTCTCTGAATCTTTCTTACCTTATTTCTTCCTGTTTGGCAAACTTGCTTGGAAGATTTTTCTTTTGCTTTTCTGTAGTGAATCAGTGTTGCCAGAATTACATTTAATTTACATTTTACACAGAGAAAGCCTTTGCCAGAGAGCTGAGTTACAACAGCAGCCCTGTTACAAGGGTGCCTGCTAGCACTGATCTAATCAGTGATCTGTCAACTTTACATTATAGACACTGTTGGTGAGCAGTTTAAGTATGTCTCTTTTAATTTCCACCACTCTCAAACCAGGCATCACATTCATGAGCCAGATGCCAATTTTCTATTACAAAAAAAAACCCTAAAGAAATCAGTTTTGCTGGTTTTGAATTTAAATTCTCATTAAAGAGTTGTGTATTTAAAAAACAATTGCAACACTTCTAATTGGCAAAAAAAAAAGTAATTTTGGGCACAGAATACGAGCCACTGGAAGCTGATTTAGTGGAAGCTACAGGAATAAGCTGCAGATAGGTCCAGCCCCAGTTCAAGAAGAAACACCATTTGGTACCTTTACATGCCTTGAAAATACAGTCTGCCTGTTTACAAATATCTCTATGGCCTTATCTCCATAGGTCATTAGAGTCAGTTAAGTAAAGAAGGGAATTTACAGCATGTTCAAGCATTGTGTGGATGTTACTCACAAATGGAATGATTTGAATCTGGTTTCACTTAATTCACCTTCCAGTATGGCTTCATTTCTGAGTGGCAGCTCTCACATAGAGGTTTATCTGACAGTTTGTTTTTTCCTGCATCTATCATTCAGGCTTACTTCCCTGGTTTTGTCCCTAGTACCAGACAAGACCAAAATAAAGGTACCACCTAATTAACCACTAGTCCAACAGACTCCCATTCATAAGCAATATCGCATCTCTTTTAACTCTGTTCTGAAGGTTCTGAGGGCTGATGCTACTCTGACTTACCATGACACAGTAATGGCTTTACCACAGCTACTGTATGGTAGCTGCCTCCTTGGGAGCATTGTGAAAACTGCTATCCCAGTTGCAAATATTTACTTAAATTTCCAGCTTGTTCTGTGAGCCTTTAGCCATGCAACTGCCATTAATGCAAGTGGAAGCCACTCACCAACATAAATGTACGTGCATACAGCTGCTAGCGCAGGAACTTCAAGGAGGTAATTATTTTGCAGATACATGAGGAATCAAATGTTCTTCTTAGAGCAGCAGTGTCTGCTTGGGCCTCTTCTACACTCATATTTGACTTCAGTTTAAATCTACACTTTTGGTATGCTGAGGCTGTGGGCTGCTGGGCAGCCTGTTGCAGGTGCAGGGTTTCTACTAGCCTGAGCTAGCTCAAGGACCACAGTCCATGCATTAGTCATGAGCTCATCCATGAGCCAACTTTTATCTGGCTGTTCACAGTCGCACACACCACAGATCAAATTCTCTTCTGGACAGTAAACAAAGGTTTGCCATACACTTACAGACTGATATGCTGAACTGTAGTACTGCTCTTACATAGGGGAAACTGGTTTTGTCCCAGTTTCCTACTTTTTCTTTTTTTGTTCCTCCAGGAAATTCTGCTCTTACAGCAGCTCAGACCAGGTGAGAAGCCACACAGTTCAAACTGAGCTGGACACAGGGCATTTGTAAAGCTTGAAAAGCCCTTTTTCACTGCTTTGTGGCAATTACTTAGGATGTTAGGTAAGCCAGCATGTGTGTAATCACATGTATTTTACCGTTACAGACATGGCAGGGTTTAGAGGGAGAAGCAATACATTTTATTAGATCAATAAACATCATTGGAAAGAACAGATGTGTTTTGAGGCATATAAACACTTTTCAGGTCTGAAATAGAAGCTGTTACATTCAGATGAGGAACAGCCATGCTGGGACAGAAGTTTCACAAGTGTTTCTTTTGTTGACAGCATCAATAAAAACATTTACAAGATTATTACAAACCCAGTTATATTTTGCCATCTGGCTCGGCCCCTCTGACAACTGAGCCAGCATAGCTACACTAAGCATGTGGGATGGAGGTAGTGGGGGAACCAGGGGAGATAGAGCAGTGTTCAGAGGTTGAGGAAGAGGAAGTGTCTGTGCAATCCCTGTAAGAAATGCTCAAAAATGGTACCTTCTGTATATGGCTGTATGTGGAGCTGAAGCAATACAATGCTATGGTAACCATACCTGCTGGGAAATGCCTGCATTTAGGGGTTTAAATAAGATTAAGGCCCTATCCCCTGTTTCAAGCCTATCCTCAGGTATCACACAAGTCAACCTTCTTATTGCACAGCACTAACACTGTATGACACGCACCAGGCAGGCAGATGAAGGCTGAAGCATCGCTCAGAGTAAGCGAGTGTGGCCTTCTGGCTGTATCCCTGAATGAGGGTTTAGGAAGAAGTTAAGAGAAAAATAAAAAGAAAATTGAAAAAAAAAAAAAAGGACAGGAAAAGCCACTAAATCTCAGGTAAACCCATCCAAAGCTAAAAATGAAGGAAATGTAAAAACTGTTGGTACAAAGCAAATGTCAGATAAGCACAACTAATGCTAGTCCTACACCTTCTATTGATTTAGAAGAGCTCCCCAAAGTTAAAAGAATCCCCATGAATGTTCCATAAACCAAGAAGCAATTTATTTCTAGTTGAAACCTTTCCCATTCCAATGGGCTGGGACTGCTGATATGCAGTGTCATAACCCCCAGCTGCAGTTCTGGGGGGTGAGACAGGGGCCACCCTTTCTCTTCCACTCTCCATGGAAAGGCTTGCTGAGGATGTGCCAGCAGTTCCCATGCAATCTGAGCAGCAGCAAACCTGGCCTGCTTGCCAGCTTGCAAACAGAGCAGACTCTCAGACCATTATCTTTATTTCAGCTGGCCAAATAAATCAGAACTAGACACCAGGGGGTAAATTTCTAGCACTGCATGTAATGGGCTTACAGTCAGAATGTCCACGACCAGTTAAGCACAGCTGATTGTCTAACTCACTGAGCTTGCTGCTCAAAGTTTACTCCTGTAATAAACAGCAATAGCCTAATCCTGCAGCTATTTGCTCAGCAAAATCCCCACTGGTTTTAGTAGGAGTTGCGCCTAAGGGAGTGTTACAGTGCTGGCCGTGTTGCAAGCAGAAGAAGGTAACTTAAGTAAGTGAAACTTTAAGCAGCCAGCATATGTTCGTCTGCCACCCAGCACACCCCTCCCTGCCGCAAGTGGCAACTCTGCCTTTATCACAGAAGCAAACACACAAATTTCTCTTATGCCAGATCCTTATCACCTCTTCTGTCACTGCCAGAAATGTCTCTATAGCCCAGAAATAAGTCAGTGTCCTTCTTTGGAGCTCATTATCTGAATGTCTGGTAAATTCTGTCCTATTACCCTTAGGTTTATGCCTTCATAAAGCATTAGGTAATTCTAGTCCACTGCTGCCTGTTTGGGCTCTTTAAGGCTCTTCAATAGCTGAGATGTTCTCTTGGGCAAAGTGAGTGCTTCAGTGAGAACTGCCTCAGTGTTAACACTGCACTTACTGCTGCCAGAAATGCTTTTTCACTGTATTATAAATCTGAGCTGGTGTCATGCCTTGTTCTCCAGTAACATTTTTCAACTTAACCTGAAATCCACCAATGTAGCACTATTACTGGAAGTTCTTAATCTTGGAAATCGTGCAAATGATGGGTATTTTCAGTAGGGAATAATGGGAACAGAGTTCAAAATCCCTGCTTCCCCCATCTCCCCCCCCAACACACCTTTTTCCTTGTCTACATTTGTAATGGAAGAATCTGATACAATCTTCAGTAGGAGCATGAGTGTGTTTTTACCTAATTCAGATGTGCTAAGTGGTGCTTCAGCCAGGTCTGCTGTACATACAGAGACTGAACAATCACCCAAAGCTGCAGACTCATAGGATGGCTTAGGCTGGAAGGGACCTTTAAAGAGTATCTGATAATCCAGCTGCCCTGGCAGTGCCTAGGGATCTCACTGCCTGATTCTCCCTATTTCCTTTAGCACCTATGACACACTGTAAGCAGAATTTTGAGCACCAGCCATGCTGAATATCAGACACACAATGCTAAATAACAGTGGGTGAGGTCCAGGTCCTTGTCTTCAGATTTGCACACTGGAGTTACGATACAATTTTCTGATTGCTCCATGCAAACCCATTGACTACATAGATCAGGATAAAATGTAGCCTACTGATGCTGCTGGTGGATGTCTTAATGAAGGCCAAGACTAAAGCTGAAGTTCAAAAAAGAGAGTTTAGATTCTGAGAAACACTCTAAAAACATGTGTTCTAAACCCAGAGGCCCTAAGCATGCATGTATGTGGACAGTGCCAATGCTGGAAGCATACCTTTTATTGGAGGTGACGGGTATCCTCCAGCCTTTGATCTGGCTGAGCTCTGTATCAGAGATCTCAATCTGCAGCGGGAGCCTGGGAACCCAGACCGTCACTTCTAATTGGGTGGTAAAATGCTGGTAGGTGAAGTTAACAATAGTATCCACTTTGCTTTTCATTTCCTTGCCATTAACGAAGATGGAGTCACAGCTGTCAGAAACCTTCAAAGAAAAAAGAAATAATTAGGAAATGAATAAAAGTTCCTGAGGAAGCCCAAGGAATGATGCGTCAGTCCAGAGAAAACACTGATAATGTGAGCCATGCATACTGCATTTTCAGTTTCCTAATTAGCAGCGAACAGTGGTAAATGGACCCCAGGGACACAGTTCTGCTTTCCTCAATGGATACTACTCAAACTACAGATGTTATATAACCTATGTAAATCTTTTATGCGAGACAAATTAAACTGTTCATGAATCAAACTCCACGTGCATTAGGGTTTATGTTTACAACTTGCTTAAAGAATGTGGAAAAAATGAGGCCATATGTTAGCAAGAAAAAGACTGACTCAGAACCGTAAACCAGAATCCATTCCTTTTTCCTTGAGCACTGAACACTGAAAGACAAAGATCCCCTCATGGCTCAGGAGCACGAGTGCAGCACAAACCATTAGTTTTTAGAACTTCTCACTAATTAACAAAATGTATCTGTAGTTGCTTTTGTCAGCATTCAGAATTACTGCCAGAACTAGCACATGGGTTCTAAATGACAACTCATCTACCCTCCTGGGTCCAGGGATCCTTTGGCACAGGATCAGGGTCCTGAGCACAGATCCTGTTTATGTAAAGACTATGATATAGCTATGTGTTTGACCTGCATCCTGGAAAGAACTGCTTCAGGAGGTATGGGTTTAAATTATATTTATGAATGTGTGTTTATACCTTTACATTATGTATAATACATTTAGTTTAATGTATAACATGTTTGTAGACACACACACATACATGCATGCATGCATGTATTTGGGTCTATGTAAAGGTCTGTATTCTGCTTCAAAGTGAGAGAAAGATGATAGTCTCCAATGGAGTCCATGAACTGCGGTTTTAATCTTTTAAAACCACAGTTTACAAGATGTGGTTGTGTTACTGCAGTGGACTTTGTTCTTTCTTGTCAGGACTGTTCTGGGTCATGTGGCATAATGCATTGGGACTCAGATCTGAAGAGATTATGGCTAAGCCGGTGATTAAATTCCAGTTTACTGGAATTACTGAGATCGCTCATATAGACTTCAGTGGGAAACACGCTGAAACACAGGTTGGTTTTGCTCTGCAAAGGTCCCTCAAAGCTTTTCTGATATTAACAGGAATTAGGGGTTACTGAGCCTAGAAAAATTACAGAACCTGTAGCAGCCTATGTTTTTCCCCAGTGTAAGTCCTCACATCACGTGCGACTTCGACATGTAAGTCTTGTCCTGCTTTAAGTCTTAGAATAATACCATTTCTCTCTTGAGCTCTGTGATGATATACAGCCATTAGATGAACAATACCTGAGTTGTACTATCATGTCAACTTCTGTTAAGCATAGAAGGGGAAACTTTTGGGCACCACTGTACCAGCTGGTATATACCAACTGAACGTTGACTGTTGCACGCTTAGTGAGACCAGGCAGACACACCTTTCACATTGTCCCTTTGCTAACACCACTGTACACTTAACATAACTCTCCTGTGCTGCTTAGTATTAGGTAACAGCTTTGCTAAAAATACTGTTAAGTGCTTTGAGATTAGAAAAGCTCACTGTCCGGTGTCTCCCCCTCCACGTGCAATATCCATATATAAAGTAAAAGAGCTGCACTTCCACATTTGCCATTTCCAGATCAGCTTCTTGGATCCCAATCAACATACTAAAACTACAATCAATTACTTGTTTGCAAAGGGATTGAGCCAGGTTGTGAGGGATGGGGCAGAGGAAACCACGTCACTCTTCTGGAGAGACGCTCCTGCCATGGAATTGCTTAATGAGGACAGGAATTTAAAAACAATAACAAACAAATGCAGTTATCTGTTAAAGAGCTTAAAATGGACTCTAGGCCCTGGAGAACCACAAATGAACCTCAGAACCTTTGTTTCCCCTCACAATGTGTCCTAAGTGTCTCTGGAAAGTTTAAGCACATTAAGCAAGCCCATTAATTGAATGAGTAGTTGAGATTCTAAATCATAAAGCCTACACCTAGGGAGTTTCATGAAAATTAACGCAAGACAGAAATAATTAACAAAACTCAAAGAGGGATAAACATCCAGACTGGATCAGGGGAATAACTAATATCTGACATGAGAGCAGCTAATATTTTAGATTCTCTTCTTGCTGTTTCAAATGTTCTAGTCTTGCCAGCAGGTAAGAAAGGTGCTAAATTAGGGAACTGAAAGATGGACTTTAATTGTAGCTGTAAAAATATCAGGCCGGGCTTACAAATTTCATAGATTAAATGTCTAGACAGAGCCATTCAGTCATCTCTGTACTGCCCAAGAGGTAGGTAGAAATCGGGATATATCACTACACTATACAGGTTCGCCCAGCAGCCTCGTGTGATGTTCAGAGCTTGGGGTGCACTTAAGTGTGTCTTCCAGAAAATAACCCAACTTTGATAAGAAAACTTAAAGGGATACATTGTTCTTTCAGTTCTGTATCTGGAATTTGGGTTTACTCTGTTAGGTACAAGCAAACCAAAGAATTTAAAGGAAACTCATGAGTCCATGACGAAGTATGGGAAACCATAACCACTGTTAACCATTTGGGCTAGACTAAAGCTCACCTGAGGAAGCCTCTGTTATCTAGCTGAAGTCATGCTTTGCCGAGAAATGTTGGGCAGATGATCCCTGAGAGCCCTTCCAACCCTGTGTTTTGTGATTCTGTGATCCCTGAGCATGTATGGAAAATGCCCAGCACTCTTATTTCACTTGGGATCTATACCAGGCCCACAACAAAGAATTAGTTTCATCTGTGTGTCAAATGAGAGCTGTGATTTCCTGCTAACAGCACTCTGACACCCCTCCAGAGTGATGAGGGAATCAGAAACACACGCTGAGTTTTGGGGACTCGGTGCCAGCTGTATTCTCTGGCTAATGGCCTACAGCAAATGTTCCCCTTCACTTTCTCCCTCCAAAGTCTCCTCCATGCTTTTGTAGTCACACTGTGATTGCCAAACGTGGCTCGTGATGCCACTGGAAGGAGGAGGTTGTACAAGTTTGGGGAGGGCATGGCTGCATGCAGCAGGAAGTGCTCAGGTTCTCCATGGAGCAAGCTGACACAGCAGGGTGACACGGGCAGTTACATTAGGAGGTAACTGAACACAGATTTCTTTTGAGCTGCTGCTTTTTTCTTCAGAAAGAGGGGAAATGCTGCAAGCACAAATATCTCCTGAAAACACTCAACAGTGAGAGGACTTGGGAACAACTTCGGCTGCCACCCTCTCATCTAAAATGCAGAGAGCAAGCCTGTTTAAAGCAGTCTGTCACCATCCATTGTCAGCTGCCTGAGTAAATCAGGAAGTGCTATTTGAGACAGGCTGTAGCCAGGAGGGCAGGATGGCTGGGATGTGCTCTGGTGTGCAGGTCAAGAGAAGAGAGCTGCAATTAACCTCTCCAGGCTCCAGAGCAGGTGGTTGGATCCAATCCCCACAAGTAATTGTAAAAAGCACAATTGGCCCTCTACAGCCTGTCACAGCCTCCCCGTTTTAGACTAATCCAGTACAAAAGTAGCTAGCAGTCCAAAACAGTAATTGGGAAAGCATGCAATGGTCAGGTCAGCAAAGGTTTACACACCCTTTGAGTGAGCAGGTAAAATAGAGGGAATGGGAACTGACAAGAAAACAACTACTGCCTGCTGCGTGGTTCTTCACATGCAGGTTGTATTCCAAAGCTCATACCTTCCCCTCAGCTTGTGGGAGACTGAATGAGCACTCACACTCCTCTTGGCTGCTAACTGCTGAGGAGTTTGTTGGTTAAACAAGAGCTTGCTGCTGAATGCCCGCTCGGCATCTATCCACAGAGGAGAGAGCACGGAGGCTCTGGGAGAGCCCTGCCACACGGGCATCTTCCCAGCACAGGCCTTATCTCCAAGTTCATCTTTCTTCCCCTTCAGACATACACTTCTCACTGATACATGAATGCTCTCTATGAACACGTACAATGAATTTTAAAGGACAAAAATGCTACCCAAAAGGAATGAATTCTTTTTAATTTGGTATGAAGCAGCAGTGGCAAAGCGGATGCAAGGGTGATACCAGGTACAAACTGTCCTATGGCACTTTCCGTCTGAATTTTTGACATGCGAAGCCCAGAAGGATGTTATTTTTACAACCCAGAGGAAACCGAGGCACACACAGTGTGTATCAGAACTGGGTCTAGCACACAGGCTTTTCAGCTGAGTGCTAACAGCTCGTCAGTTCTCTAGTCAGGTGCCCAAATGATTTAAATCTGAAGTTCAAAATCACCCTTGAAAAGAGGTCCCATTTACACTTGCTTTCAAAAGATCCTCCACCAGTAACTCAGCAGAACTGCCCTTTACAGAAGCATTTTTGCTTTAGTTAAAATCTACTTGCATTTAAAACTTCTTACATTGAATGGGACAGATGAGTAGCCTCTTTAGTCTTGTAACCCTGGTTTGGGTTTTTCAGCACCAAAACCCAACCTTATTCCACTCCCTGCCTGAGAAAACGCTGTTGCTGATTCCCAGCACTCAAGGAGGAGCCCAGAGCACGGTCTGGTGGCAGCCACCAAAGTCTTCTGCAAACAGACCCACACAGAGTCCCTGTGGAAGAGGAGGGAGGGATGACAGACCAGCAAATGGTGGGCGTTTAGAAGAGGTCAGAGAACAGTGCCCAGTGAAGGTGTAGGGGATACAAAGTCTCATTATTGTGGCTGAGGCTTTAAAGGGAACAATTGTAACAAGACTGTAAAGTGAATGGTGCCTACAGTAAATGCCTCATCCTCACAATAATCTTCAAACTAATTTTGTGGTATTTCCTGAAGCTTTCTTATCCTCCTTTTCTGCAGCATCGTGCCCAGCATTGTCTTTTTAGTCCATTAGGCAAGTAGTTGCTGAGTTACCTCAGACCCTTTCATCTGGCTTGGATAATTTTGTACCTTATTTTTGCTACGTTTGTTTCAGAAGCACAGTCTGAAATCACCTCCTCAGCCTGTGGAACCTGGCATAGTGTTTGGGTAACAGCTGAAGACAAAAAGGATGATTATTCTTCTTCCCTGACCTCTTCCTTCTCGCTCTCTCAGACAGCCTCTGTGCTCCCTCGCTCCCGTCCCCTCTGCACTACGCACTGCCGGAAGCCACTGCTGGATCTCTCCTAAACCAACAAAGGGATGGAAGAACATGCCTCACGTCTTGCAGCAAATAAACAAAGGGGTTTTCCAAGCCCTTTGCGGCTAAGAAACACTGGTTTGATTTCAGTTCAGACTTACGCCTGGTGGTAGTCTAGACGATGTCATTGTGGCTGTAATTGCATGTTATGTTTGTGACATGTTCATTATTGTACACCATCTGCCCATATGCACGTGTCATGTGATAACATAAAAGTAGAAACTGTCATTATATTTCATTTCCCTTTTAAAGTTAAAACTAATTGGCCAAAGTTGAATTACAGTTCTGCCCCAGGACAACATGCTGGGCATCTGTGGCAGAGACTGAGGGGAGAGGCCCCTCATGAACAGGAGACATCACCCAGGCAGAACGGGATCTTTCTGTGCAGTTACTTCTGCCAATAGTTCTGCTTCCCCCTGCCCCAGCTGATTACATGTACTGGGGCCTGCAGATACTGCCTCCGAGCAATCTGAGGCAAATGGTAGATTAAGAATACGCAGAGTAAAAGATGGGCAATGATGTGATGCTGAAACTGAAACTGAAGTTTTATTCCCTTTTAATTTCAGATGTGCAGATTAGTCTTGAAGTGTCAGTTTTGAAACATTCTTTTTGCACTGATTTGTTTTTATTGACAAACCAGTTCTCCAAGTATTGTTCTCTGGAATAGCTGCTGTGGTTTCAGATCTAAGTGTTGGCTATAGGAATCCCGAGAGATACTATTCTAAGGTTGGTTTCTGTTTAGAAACAACATCAAGAGCGTAAGTCAAATACTCCCCTTGCCACGTGTTCCCTACCTGTTTACTTTTCATCTTATCAGTGAATAACAAAGTTACACAGACACTGTATCCAAATGGTGTGATTCAATGCAGTCCAATAGCTGTACTTAAAAACAGGACTATCAGTATTCCCCACACACCTGCTGAAGGTAATCCAGTTGAATTAAGCGCAGAGTAAACGTGCAATCTGACAACCACTCACTTTGAAAGTAAGTGAGGAGCTGTTGGGAGCCCAAATACTTCAGCACTCAGCCCACCTCACACATGGCTCAGGACCCCTGAGAACAAACCCCATCACCACAGTTTGCTGCACAGAATGCTGCAGATAATGGCAATATCCATACCTGTGTTTGAAGACTACCTGAAAACTATACAGTACCGGCATAACATGCAAATTTATAATGCATAGGTATAATGTAATTTATACTCAGCTCTAAAATGTAATGAAGGGGAGTTAGAAATAAGATTGAAAGGGAAACATTTTGTTGAAGAAAAGACAGGTTAAGAAAAACAGATAAAGGAAGTGCTGAGTGTTCAAGAAACCAGAAAGAGACGATGGACGAGTAACAGGTTTGTAGAGGGGACGATCAGTTACACAGATACACAGAGCTCCATGTGGACAACGTGAGACCACTTCAAGAGCAGCTCTGCAGCAATTAGCACGATAGTTAGTGGTACCCTGTTGTTTTATTGCAGAAGCCTCTGCTCATTTCCTCCGTACATGTCACTATTTAACACTACTGATGAGAGAAGCAGGATACTGGGGGAGGAGGGAAATGAGACTACATACAGCTTGTAATGATGTGAATCGGTATTTGAAGTTTTAGAGTGTTTTTGCCTTTTAACCCCTATTGAAACGCACTGAACTCGAGGGAAGGACAGCATAGAAGACACTAACATTTTGGTGCGACAAAAGAGACGATTGCCGTGGCTTAGAAAAGGTGCAGCGATCCATGAATGTACCATGGGAATGTAAAAACCTGCTGTACTGAATGAAGTGGGCACTATTCAGAAACTGTTGATCTATGCAAAATGATGAAACAACGCAGGAGCTCCGCCAGGATCACAGTCCCAGGTGCAGAGCAGCTGCTCTCATTCACTGCCGGCCTGCAGAGCAGGGGCGTTCCTGCTGGAGATGGGGAGGTTGCGGATGCACAGGTTGAAAGGGAAGGACCAAAGAAGGTGGGTGTGCTTCCAGACTCCAGCCTGCTGCTCGGCTCAGTAATAACCGCTGTGCCTCCACAGCGCTGTGCAGCTGGGAAGGGCAGATGCTCTGGCGTTTCCTTCTTATTGATTATGTAGCACGAATACTGAAAGCAACTGGGGGCAGCTAATAGCAGTACATGGTGGCTGCCAAAATGTGCTCTGCACTACATACCAAGTCTCTTTGCTAATCAGATGAGCTTTTAATTGCAAGCTTCCTACAGAAATCAAGCTGAGGAGTTCTGTCAGAATTGGAAGTTACTGGTTTTGCTCTCCCCACTGATTTATCATCACCATTTGCAATCAGAATTGTGCCAGTCCCATTCTTACTCCCGAAGTATCTGTTTCTTTTAAGCAATCTAGTGTTCAAGTCAGCATGGCTTCTACTTGCCTTGTCACTGTGATGCAGAGCATCTCCCGGGCTTGCATCCCGCCCAGACAGGCATGCTTATCTCTAGAAAGACATCTTCATTCTTACAAAGCTCTCTCACCAGCACAAATACTAAGCACATGCTTGTCTGAGGTGTCTCTTGCTTAAGTATTTGATCTTTAAACTTCTGCACATTAGGTATTACCAACACTTGTTAGCTTAAATAAATATCAACACTTCTTCATACTCATAAGCTGGTATCCCAGAAGGGCTTTAGAGCTGTTTATCTGCTGAAACCACAGCATATGGCGCCAGCTCTTTCTTGCACCAATACCAACTGCACTGAACCTGGTCTGTAAAAGCTGTTAATTAGGTGAAGCTAACACATATGTTTGAGCTATACACCAAGGTGAGGATTTCTCCCTCTCCTTTTCCCCACTTGAATTACACAAATGGGGTTGTAGGCTGACAGAATAATTTACACATCATTGAGGGGGAAATATCCAGGCAAATGTAACATACTTCAGTTCTTTGTAGGATAATGGGCTTTAAAAGCAATCTTCTGTGTACTAAGTAAACTTAGTGTTCATGATTCATGGCTCTAATCCCTGTGACTGAAATTTAAGATCTAAGGCTCCATGAAATTAAAAGAAAAAGAAACAATTACATGGGTATTCATTCAATTTCATGTACTGAGCATCCTTCCATTTTTTTTCAGTGAAATTTTAAAGGGGAAATAGGGGTTTCTGAAGAATGTGTACTTGAAAAAAAAACCAAACAAACCCATCAATTTCCCCTTTTCCCATAAATACTTCACAGATGCCACAACACAGTGTACAAAAGCTCAAGGACAGTAAGTGTGCACAGCCCTCTTGGAGGACCCCAGCCAGTCAGCCCTCACACAGACAAGACAGTCACTTTCTAGCCAGCACTAGGCACACATCCCATTGCACCTCATGCACTGTGGTCCTGCTAACGCTTGTCATGTTAGCACGATGCTCAGCATATTTGGTGCTTTCTGTGAAGAATTCCCATTCCTGGAATGGGAATCAGTCTGTGAAAACCCTGATTTATCACATGAAAAAAGCCATCAGTCTGTAGTGGGTCTGTGGCTCTTTAAGATGGGAACAACCTGAAGGCTGAAAGTACAGATGGGCTCCAACAGGGCCCCGAAGTATTTTGAACCTGATTCCTATCCAGTGTTGTCAGTTTTCTGGATGGAGGGTCTGTCTCCCTGTAAGGTCATTACTGTAACTGCAGTATTCCCATATACCAGGCATGCAAAAAGCATTTTCTAGGAGGCAGCAGAATGCTAACAACAGAGGGGCTTTATCTACAGCACAGGGGAGATGAGGAAAAATGTTCACAGGCTACAGAGGAGCAGACAGTGAGGGTGAAAAGGGAGCTCAGCTCTTGTCTATCACCTCTGTGCTGTCCCAGGGGTCTCAGCTCCCACAATGGCTCTTGGAGCTTCCCATGGACTGTGCTGTGCCATCTCCTTGGAGCCGGCCCCTGTGGACACACTTGCAGGGAACACTCCTCCGGGGAGACAAGAGGGAGATCCTTTAGGGTGAGTGCACCAGGAAGAAGCCCCAGTGTATTGAAAATACAGGCAGATTTCCATTCAAGTGTACTGTCTCAGGGCTCCTGAAGTTGTCAGGAAGACACTGACTGACACCGCAGATCTTTCCAAGAAATACTTCATCTCTTTCTCATGTCAGAATGACACAATCATGAGCCTCAACTCCTTAAGGCACAGTGCTGGATTTGTTTCTGTATACAAACAGATCTAAGGCTGTGCTGAAGATGGCACGCTTCAGTTGTGACACAGCCTCGACTCAGAAGCTTAAACTCTGCACATAAATTCAGTTCACTAGAATTACCATACACACAGCAGCTGCCCCTGGGGCACCTGGAATGCCTTGGAAGCAGCCCCCTTTACACCCACTGTTTCTGACAGCCACACATCTACAAATCCTCCTCCTCCTCACTGAGGTTTCACGCCAGACCAGGGGAGGAGAAACCCAAGGTAAAAAACAAAGGAAGCTTAATGGAGGAGGGAACAGGCAGTGGTGTGAGCACGATCTGAAGGATCTGCAGGACTAAGCGGCCACTGACATCACCTGCTGACACCTTCCACCCTTACATCCTCTTTTATCAGCACTTGACCTTTAAGTGTCTTCCAGCGCAGGTAAAGGAGATGGCACTACCAAGGGTGACAGCTTTCCCTACACATTGCTACCCCAACACGGAATTCAGCCTACATGACACACATTGCCACAAGTCACTGAACAGTGTTTATATCTCTCTGGAGGTTCTTTGCCCGTCACCTCAATACATTTTAGAAAGAGAATTAACTGTCACAACCTGGCTGTTTTACCAAGAAAGGAACAGAGCTCAGCACAACCCTCAGACAGAAAAGGAGCCCTAAGGACACACGGTGTGTGGCCTGTGGGCCAGCGGCCCTGCACTGGGGTTGCCAGGTCTGAAGCTCCCAATACCAGAGCAGCCCGATTGTGCTGTGACTGCAAAGCCTGTTAACAGACCACAGCCTTCTGGTTTGAGGAGACTTTTGGAAACCTAATTACAGGAACAAATCCCAAAATACCTGCTTCCTGGAGGACACAGAATCTCCCTTTTCCCACAGAGCTCTTCAGAAACCATGTCCTACCAAAATCAATGGCTTGCTGCTGGCTTTAACCTTAAGACAGAGATTGAGTTATCAATCAGAAAAAAATCAGTGTAGAGCTACCCGACCCCTGCATCACTCTCTTCACTGCTCCATCTTTGCTCCAAAGCCCGCATGATCTGAGTGGAGTGAGCTTCCTTCTCACCAAGTAAGACCCTGTTAAAATCCAGCCACAAACAAGCGTTCTTCCTGTCTGTCAGTTTCCCATCTACAGCCCCAGTGCATGTACTTGTATGAACTCCATCGAAATGCCAAGATAGATCTGTAAAGCTCTTCAGTTTCCGCACTGAATCTGGGCAGAAATAACCAATCCAACTCACGCATGAAAGAGAAGTGACAAACTACAGAGTGCTGCCATAAGCTTTCTGTTGTACTGTTGGATTTTTCTCTTTGGTTTGTTTTTTAACATCTTCCCTTAGGGCTGTGTACACACAGAAATACATGCCACAGTCAAGGAATGTAAAAACCATGGGAACGGAACAAAAAGGTTTCTATCTTTCCTTAAAGTTAGACCACTTCACTTCATCACAAGTATATGTAGAACTTGCACAACACATAAATATATCCCAAATCGTGGAACCACAGAAAACATGTATCCATCTGCTCTTACTAGCAGTTAAACTTCCTCTTGCCTAACCAGAAAGCCTAAGGGCGCGTTACGGACTTAACAGGCAGCATACTCTCTCAGGAGTGTAAGCAAAGGACGAGCACACCAAAGGTGGTTGCTTGTTTTGACCATGCACGTTTCTTTACAGCCCTTTAATGATGTCACATTTCCTCACCACCCAGACAATATTCCCTAAAATCCTCCGTTATGGGTCTCAGGAAATACAGCTTCATTTAAAGCCTCTGCCATTGATACAGCTTGGAAGCAGCCTGGCAGCTTCTTTAGAGCATCCCTGTGCCTGTGTCCTGTGCAGGAGATGTTGCTGCTCCCTGCTCAGGGGGGTTGTGAGCTGCTTCAACATGGAGGAAGGAGGCACCTAGACAGTAGGTTTGTTGGGTTTACTGCTGTTGTTACACACACAGAGCTACTGACTGCATGAAGATACATACAGATTGTGCTGGAAAAGGGAGCATTGTCATTAAAAATGATGCTTTGTTAAAAATCCCCAAAGAAGGAACAGAAAAAAACAACGTTAAAAGTCCCCAGAAGAAGAGACAGGCAAGGCAGAATGAGAATAAACCAGCCAGAATACAAAGCATGCTGACAGCAGTGGCAAACGTACCTGATCGAGCTGGGCGTCATTTCCTACTTCATCCTGTTTCTTGCACTCATCTCCCACTGCTGTGGCAAAGGACGGCTTAGTGCTATCTTGCTTGGGATTTTAACTACAGTGCCATGTATTTTTCCTGTCCATTCACCTTATTCTCTGGGAAGATTTCACATTCTTCCCTTTCAGTTTTTTCTTTTCACTCTTCTTTCAGTTTTGTCCCTTTAAGCTCTCAGGCCTTACAGCCATGTGGCTTCCCCTATCTGCTGTACTCTCCACACATAAAGACTTTCCAAAGGGGCTTCAGAGAGTTGGATCCTCACATCCTCTTAGTTTATGTTGGTGATGAGTGCCTAAGAGACATTTAAAAGCCAGACAGTCAGTGTGTCAAAACCAAGAGGCTTCCTACACAGGCACAGAAGGCTGTGATCCAGTGTGATGCACAGCCCCAAGGGAGGTGTGCCTGAGGAAAACTGAACACCTAAGGAAGGATTACTGAAATCACCCCTGAAAGAGGAGCTCATGAGCTTCCAGCCTAACTGGAACCTCTCCCCCCAGCCCCCTCCTGTCTCTCTATAGGGAATGCCTGTCACCACTAAGCATCAGGGGAGCAGAGGCACCATGTCCTCTGACCTTTGCCTGTGCTGCCTCAGCAGCCACACTTCCAACATCCCTGCTTGAAGCTCTGCCTGCAGACACATCCTGGACATGCACTGGTTGTCTTCCCATGGAAATGGCTCCGGCCAGTGTGGCAGGTACCAGGGAGCACCGTGTGGCCACTTCATTTTCTGTCTGCTAAGGGGTAACATGAAAAAGGTCACAGGGGTTCTCACTGCTGACATGGCCCTTACCTATAAATACTCCAACCTTTCAAGGAGGGGATGGCTCATGAGTTGAGAGGGTATTAATTCTGCCTGCCAACAATATCATCGTTATAGCACAGCATGCCCCTGCAGCTCTGAAGTCAGTTGGTGGCTACCAAAGGTATTATGTTCTGTTTACTGAAATAACTCTATTAAAGTCTCAAGTTTTATGCAGATCATAGATGTAGTCCTATTGATTTAACTGGAGAGAGCACCCTTTCTTGTGGTAGAAAGATGTTTGCTTTTCTATGCTTTGCTGCCTTCCTTGTTGCCTCACACAACAGGGTACAGCTGGTGGCAGGTCACCAGTTCCCAGTGAAGTGCAGGGCATTTGTACTTACGGATTCAGCATTAAGGACCACTCTTGTGCAGATGTATTCTGCACTGCCAATCTACAGTCCATTTCTAGCTCTGCTCTCACACTCAAGGGGATTATTCAGAGAAGATTTTATTCAAACTAGAATAGCCAAAGCACACTTCTGTTTTCCTGTTCTGCTCCAGAGGCTGCTGTCTAGAAATCACATTTGCACTTTGAAACTTACACTTCACAGTACCTGAAAGGCACCACCAGAGTGTTCAGAAGCCATGGAAAAGGTCTGGTACAAAGGGCCTGTTTCTCACGATACAAAAAGGCCAACTCAGTTGCTGATAGCACTGGTGGGTATCTGTGTTGCCTTCCTGGAGAGCACAGGCACAAGGGCTGTAGCTACAGCAAAGGAGTCAGGCAAGGCTGCACCAATATGCTGCACTGGGCTGGGGTGGTGGGAAGGGATGAGCTGCCCCAGGCAGGTTCCTCTTTTCATGATACCCCGTGTTTCTTTTCCTTAGTTCTGTTCTTGTCTCTCAGTCTCATCCCAGCCTTCTTTATATAAAATCACCTTCATTTTGAGGTACCTCAGGCTCTTCCCTGGGCTTGCTGCAGCTCTCTGAACTCCCACTGACAGACAGGAAAATAATTACTTGAACCACAGGCAGCAGCAGCCACCTTCAGATCCTCTCCAGCCTCACTAAACAGGATCTCTTCCCATCCTGACCCACAGACACTCGCACATCAGCAACCTTCTTCAAGGAACAACCACCTCCTCCAAGGAGCCACATTCCAGTACAGAACCACCTCTGCATTCTTCAAATGGGCCGTATTTTCAAACAAGAATTCAGGAGATCAAAGTTGGCAACAGAAGATTTTTCCTCAGCAGAATTAGTTGCACAAGATGAAAATACCAATAATAACATAAGGCGATTAAACAAGCCACGTTATCAAGTTTGCTATGAACAGAAGGTCCTAACAAATGGCTGTCTACTAGGCTTTAGACAACTATACCCACCACCAACACTGCAAGAAACAAACAAGCTCTAGCTGAAATAGTTATTGTTGTGTGGTATCCACACAGTGTGTCCTCCCAGGGACAACAAGTCACCCCTGGGCCTCCACTGGAGGGGTCAGAGGAGGCATTGCAGTAAAGGGGAGACACACAACTCTGGCACTTTGCTGTATGGAAAATCCAGCCCCATATCCACAAACACTGTTTCCCTTCCACCTTTCATCTGTTTCAGTGTTAGTCTGTCCTCACTTATGGTATCAGAGCCCTGATCTTCACTCAGTAATTCTGCAGATGTTTGCTTTGCATTCATAGTGCGCAAAAACGCACATAAAACCACAGCACCGAAGGATTTACTCCAAGGAAGGCTCTTCTCATTTTACACTGAAAATCTCTCATCTAACTTCACTACAGGCAGGGCAAATCTTCCAGTCTACAGCTGCTGCGTCGCAGGGACTGTTTCAACCTGCGGCTTTCCAGCAGTGCTGTACTGAAATCTTTTATTTGTGGGGTGTCAGTAAAAGTTGTGGAGAGAAAATCCCCCCTGGCAACACGTACTTGTGGAAGGCCCCTTCCAAGACAACATTCCAGCAGTGAGAAATACTTCAGCACAACGCATGCAGTATCCTCCTTCCTCCCCTCACCCCCTCCCCTATGCTCTTAACATCAGAATAATCCATTTCTTTGTGCTCCATCTTCTGGAAGTGTTTCACATCACCTTCATGCATCTGGCCCAGGAAGACCTCACAGGCAAAGGTTACATGCTTTCACATAGCACTATCAGTATTCTATGCTTCTTGGCAGCCAGGCGTTATCAGCTGGCCATACAGCACTCCGTTTTGGGGGGAAAAACCTAAACCTCATTGTATTCTGAAACACTGATTGCATCAAATAGCAGCTCGCTCAGAACACAGTAACCACGCTGGGCTCAGCCGATTAAAAGCTCGCTTGGAAAATTGGTGCTTGCTGAGCCTCTGTGGAAAGAAATGAATTAGGAAGGAAAACAATAAGGATGGGCATACATTAATTTTGGTCTGCAGTGGATAATGGGGGGTGTAAGAGATCTGAGGAAGAACTGTGTGTCTTAAGGATTTTCTCTGACGCCTTCAGAAGAAAGCCTGAGAGCCTTTGGAGCAAGGCTCCAAATTAAATCCAAACAGTAATCTCAGAAGCAGCAATTGGGAAAGAGCAAATAAATAAAGCATATGAATAGGAGGCAGCATTTCCTGCTAGGAACTTGCCATTTCTGACAATGCATCTCAAACAAAGAACTGCCCCTCGCTGGCATTCCTGCTGGGCCATCTCCATTCTCCAGTCCCTGGGCAATGCGTTCCCCCCCTCACTGCTAAGCTGCACTGGGTGTTTGTACAAGCAGCTCAGTAAAGGATTACCTCCCAGAATGTCTATATTGTAGCGAGCCTGTGTAACTCCAGCTCTGCTGCGAGATCTGCAGGGTACACACTGTGTACACAGGACATCCGTCCAAAGACAAGTACAGCATCAGCGCTCCACAAATAACAAATGGCTGCAACTCAAATAAACACCCAAATCTTCTTCAATGACCTCTCCATGCACTTTACAGCCTTTTCCCGACACTTGCAGGAGTTCATCTATCTCTGCTCATTCATTATTCCCCTGTTTCTTACAACACTTCATTTTCTCCAGCCAACAACAGATTTGCAGATGCAGGCGGATGTTTCAGGGAGGTTTTACTCCCCAGCCCAGGGCAGGACTGTGTTGCTCAGCCCATAGGGTCACTGGTGCTCTCTAGCAGGACTTGGGTGACTGAAGTTCCCGTTTGCCTCCCAGGACACGGATTCTGCTGCCAGTGCCAGCCCCGGGGGCTGTTTGACCACCAGGTGCTGTAACAGAAACCCACAAGCAATGTGCTTACTTGTTCTAGAATCATGGAGCACTTCCAGTGCTTTTCCTTCATCAAAGGAGTAAAATTAAATGACCAAATAGTAACAAAACAGAGATTCGTTTTCACACTGAGTTCAGTGGAAAGCTGCTTTAATTCCTCAGCATCACAGAATCCCAAACCTTCCCTCTAAGGAGTTGTGTAGATGTGCTGGATTTAGGTTCTTATTTCCTATTGAACAAATGCAAACTTTAAAGTTTGAATCACTGCTTGACACTTGATTTTTTGACAGATACACCTGCACCCTGCTCCAACAGCCTGACTCAACTCACAAAAGCAGCTCTTAACCTCTCCAGCAATTAAAGGAAGTCTTTCATGTGGGAGTGAATAGTTTGGTACAGTGACATCGGTATACACCAGACCTTAAGAATCCACAACACCAAAATGCTAAATCCTGCCATTTAATTAACCTGAAGCCATGGCTCCCACTGAAGCCAAGGGGCACTCTCACTACAGTGCATAACACAAGAGGAAGAAGAGAAAAGCCCCAGCCGGTACCTTCCATTCCCTGTACCTCATGCAAATGACAAAAGCAATACCAGTCGTAACTTCACTTTGTTCTTCCATCCTTACTTAATGACTTGTCTGAGTCATTCATCCAGTATTCCGTTACTATTCTTTAAGGCTGGATTTTCCCCATTCCCCTTAAAATCCCAGACACATCCCAGTCCTGATCTGCCTGGCTACGTGTCACTTCTCCTCTTGTTGCTGTTCCTGTGATGGAAACCTAAATAGTTTTCATTTTGATTCCCAGTTCTGTATGGGAATGCAGAAATATTAATAATTAAAACAGTGCCAGAAAATAAGAAGTCTTCTGCTGCAGAGGAGAAAGGAACTGGAGACTGTCAATGGGAGGTGCTTTTCATGGCAGATAAATTAACTACACTTCAAAATG
Organism: Forpus xanthops; assembly: GCA_032466535.1. Lineage (NCBI taxonomy): Eukaryota > Metazoa > Chordata > Aves > Psittaciformes > Psittacidae > Forpus > Forpus xanthops. Next base: position 69,194 of record JASSUY010006785.1, on the reverse strand, counting down.
ATGGTGGCCTGTCAGCCTCGTCACCTTCATCCTTAACTCCAATTATGCTTCTCAAGGGAATGCACTTCAGAACACAGCACTAAAACATAGGTGTGGATAAGTGAAACCACAAGAACATATCCTCAAGCTGCATTTAAAATCCAACTGCAACCCACAGAGCCTGTTTGTGAGTTGAAAGATTCAGCATTGTATGTACATTTTAACATACATTTTTGGTACCCAAAACATTATTGCTTATACTGGGACACTGTGCCATCCAGAAAGCATCATTTGCTGCACAGTCTACTCCTCTCAACTATCAGATCGCTGAAGAGGATGAAAGACAAAGACATTTCTCAGCTGACAGCTAATGGCTGTTTTAACTTTCACACGGAGCAAACTTTGCCCTCTCCAACACCTCTGTCACTCCAATGCCTTCCACAGAGTCGCCTGACTTTAGCTGAGAGCACATTTTGGCCCCAGGGGTTTGACAACAGTGGGAATCTGAATTAATGTGCCCAGCCAGAATGAGAGTTCAAGAGGTATAAAAGCCTCAGAATCCACGAGGTTCATGCATCTGCAATTAAAATATTTAAATGGCTGGCTGCATTAAAGTTTATAAAGTAGCATTTATTTCCTACAGAACCTGGAGAAAATGCCTCCATGAGTTTGTAATTTTTCTCCCAACAGCAGCTACTTATGGCTGCATTTGCCTTTGTTGAGCCTGGACTGAGTTGTTTACCCTGTGCATCTCTTCCTATGAAATATTCAGTTTATCCTGAGCAGTATTGTGGCTAATGATTGCTTCCCAGGACTGGGATCCATGCCCTTTGCAGTTCTGCTCTCAGAGCAGCCAAATGCTAAGCCACAGAATTGTTTTCTTCCTCCGAAGCAGCAGCTGGTCCCTTGGAAGACACCATAAGCATCTCTGCCGAGATCTGTGTAATTGCACATGTCGGCATGGTCTGTTCTTAACGTATCCTCTCCCAGACAAAACACTGTTTTCTCAAGCTGGCTTTGAAGACTGTGTGTGTTTAAAAATAGCTTCAGGAAGACACACACATATATTTTGCTATAAACTGTGTACAATGTGTACTGTGTACAGAATATTAATTCTTCAATATGTGATTTTGAGAGATTGCCTCTTTGGCATCATTATCGCTATACATGGAGCTGGTTTGTGTGCAAATATGATTCTAGACCCGAAGTTTCGTTTTGGCACGCTCATAAACCAACATAGATTTCAACCTGTTGCTGTGTAACAAGAACATTTTCTAAGATAAACGCAGTCAGATATTTCTAAGATAAGATGCAGCAAGGCTGCACTACTCTCTTCTGAGCATACTTTGGGTATGAAACTAATTAGCAAAATCCAGTGACCTGAATGTCAGAACCTCTGATTCTTCAGAAAAAGGCACAATCCTTAATTTAACAGTTGACATATTGTGGAGAGATCTGCCACACTCTCCTGCCTATCTCCTGTGACTCATAAAGATGAAGTTTATATGGGGGCAAAGAGGGTGTTATTTTGGACAAAACAGCTAGAAATCCTAAGAAGCTCTAATTCAAAAGTTTGATGAGTCGCTACCAATTCAGGGATACTTCATTATTGCTCTAACTTAGACATACCTGTCTACAGCTGCAAAAGACAGAATGGCACAATATTCAACAGGCTTCTTGCCAGTAAATCCCACTAGGCTAAGAGTATCCTTACCACCACAGGAGCCCTACTGAGACAGAGACCAGGAGCTTCACAAAGGAGGTCTGGCTTAAGCCTTGGCCCCAAGCAGGATCCTCACTTCCTAAGCACTCCTGTTCAGCCAAGGAATACTTCACTGCCATAAACCTCTTGCCTCTGCCACATACCAGGGAAGCCATTATTTCAGGGGCTTTGTAATGAACTGTGGAATCCTTTACCTCAGAGCTCCCAGAGATGGAGATGAAGCCGACAGCAACTTGAGATTGTTAGCTGCTGATTTCATGGAGCTGATGATACAGACTCACTGGCACTAATCAGGTGAGATTAAAAAGGCAGCATGGACAGGGAGGCAGACTCACCACATGAAACATTTATACTTCAAAAGCTTTCTAGTTGATCAGCTGCCTGTCACAGCCATGACCCATCCCCTGCCCCGGCCACGATAGAGTGGTTAAACCTCCAAGGGCTTTCAGTAGCATTCAGACCAAGAAAAAGATCACTTAAAAACTAAGACCTAGTTCAACAAGAATTGTGGACAATACCAACTGGCACTAAAGTAAACCCATCACATAAACAAGTAGAGAATATTTAAACTACTTCCAGCAAGAGCTTGGACTCCTGGAATGAGTGAATTTCTGTGCAAGTGACCACAAAATAAAGCTCTTGGATAACATAGGGACAAGGTACTCAAGAATATGATAGATGGAGGAATAAGATTAGCTGCACTTTATGTACATTACATTCTCGATCACATACTTCAATGGGGAAGCAGCTGCAGAACTTGTGAATTACAGGCTCTGGCTTTGTTTTCAGAGCTCCTGCATAAACAGTTGCATTTAACAACTCCAGGGAGGCACTTCCTTCTGTAAATTGTCCTAAGATATGCTGAGAGTCTGCAGCAAGGAACTGTTCCCAAAAATTTAGTATCATCTAAATTGGAGAACCGCAGTATCCCTCCCTTTCCCTAGGCTGTATTTTCCTCCTAGTTCCTTGCAGCAGTTACTGTGCTGGGGTTTGAGAACACTGTGCCCAAGGTACTTGAATAAGGCCCTCAGTCACCCACCTGCTTTTTGTCTGGAAGAGGGAAGAACCTTCCTCAGATTCAATCTATTTCAGCTATTACCTTTCCTCCTTTTCCTACACTATTTTTACTGCACATTAGATAAAGCCTAGCTGGCTGCTGCTAGGAAAATTAGGGCTTCTATTGTTTTAACATTAATTATAGAGAGTTCAAGGCAAGGTTTGAGTTAGAAAAGTAGGAGGAATGGTTTGAATTTTACTTTCATTATAATTAGACAGGAAATTATGAAAAGGTGAAGAATAATTCATTAAAGTGCTTTCCTCTGGCAAGCTAACATGAAAAGTGCATTCGTGTGCAGGGGGAGTTTATGGTGTATTACAGAAGCACTGTTGTTCTTAATGTATACCCCCGCCTGGGCGCATTTTGCCTCTTCTATTGAACTTTATATGTGGGTGGAAATGGGCAGGACGAGGCCCTCTGACTCTTGTCTGTTCAACCTAAGGCCCTTTCTTTTACCAAAAAATTAGGCTAAATTAGCCCATGGTGTACCTCCACGGAAGCCATTTGAATTACTGCCGAGATTAATTTAACCCATCAGTCAATTTGCGGGTAACTTGCAAGAGACAGGAAAACATGACTAATCTAAGAATGAATTAATTGGGCAGCTGTCTCCCTTTCATTTGTGCACCACTGAGATAAACATTTGGACTAAGAAGCTGTCCTCATTATAATTTCCTCACTTGATGCTGCTTTGTGCGTGATGTTTGTGCCTACCATGTAACTACAATGTTTTCAGAATGGTTCTTCACATGAGATTACTCAGGTTCAGGCTTTTAAAGGCACTTTTACAGGGAGGAAAAAGGAGCACATGGACCCTGTTTGTTGATTCTCAGCAACTGTAAAGACTGACTGTGCCAAAGCCCCGCAGGTTAGACTTCCCCTTGTAAGAAACCATCTCAAGGTGTTCCCTCCATCATGAATGCTGGTCTAACTCTTACTTCCTTCTATCTATGGCTTAAAAGCCAGTGGGAAGCAAGCAAATCCCACTGTAACAGCCCAGCAAACCTTGAGCAGCACTTACACTCCCTGGCAGGATGGATCAGCAAAGGAGGGCCTTGTGATGGTAAAACTGCTTTAATCATTTTCCTCAAGGTTTTTTTCCCCCTATCTGTGAAGACTGAGGCCCCACGGTTCAGTATACATATAGAAAGGTTCATTTCACCATGCCTACAGATCCTTTATCTCTCAGTGCATTGCCCATTATCAAAGTAGCTGAATGATTTATCAATAAATTCCATCAAGTTTCCACCGATATTTTCCTCGCAGCTCCACAACCCTATTTAGCTTTGATTTGCAGGAAAAGTGAGGAGACTGGGAGAGAAGTCCTTCAAGTGAGTTTGTGGCAAAAGACCACTTAAGTTAACAAGACTCTAGTGGAGATAAGGATTTTGTCCATTCAGAGTCAACAGTAGCTTCAGAAACGACATAAGGCAGGCCAAGGCTGGGAAAAGGATGCTATTTCTCCACCTTGTTTGCAGATAAGGAAGCAACATTCCAAGAGGAATGAGTGATTTACCCACAGTCACACAGGGAATCAGCAAGAGATATGAAAATTAATGCTGAGAAGCAGTTCGGTGCTTTAATCATAAACCCAATCTTTTCCCTCGAATGCCAACAGCATTCAGTGTTCCTTTTCAATAATGGAATAAGCAAAAGAGTTCCACTGACTTATAGGAATGTTTCCATCAAAACATTTTAGAGGGCAGCCTGTCAAAGTGGTTTGTCAGTATTAAGAGCTATGTCCAACGGCAGCGATCAGCAATTGTAGGGACCAGGGTTTGTAGCTGAACTAAGTGAATTTATTTGTGAGATTCCTTTGAGGATCAAGTCATGCTAAGGTCAGAAAATGCAAGGTCAAAAAGCATGAGATGTGTTTTTATATTTACCACTAATTAGGTAGGCTTTGAAAAGTGTGGACTGAAATACTCCCTTGCTGGGAAACTATTAAAGTGCTCAGCTGAGGAAATATACAGCCTAGAATAGGAAAGATTCCCATCTCTTGCCTACAAATAAATCAATCATACATCATCTACCTATTTGACCACCTCTGAGTAGTATTTATATCAGTGTGACATCTAGGTAACTGCCTGTGGACGCATGCTCTGTATGAATACATACCAGCTTGGGACAAAGTCTGTTTTTATTTAAACCAGCTACGACTCATTGTGTCATAATTGAAAATAATGATGTTACAGCAGTGATCAAAGAATTGTCTTATTAATTGTCTGCTAAATCATCAGCTATTAAACAGAAATAAAAGGTTAAGAATGCAACACTCTGTTCTGCCCAAAAGAATATGAATATCTCTGCAATTACAAAGAAACAATAAAGGCAGAATTAACAGTGAAAAGAAGGTTAAGATTAGGCAATTACATCCAAAATGCCTGACAACTCCTATTAGAGGGTTTAGCAGTATGACCTATATAGAAATGGCAACACAAATTTGGAAGCAAAGGCAATACTGATTTTAGCAAAGGGGCTTGTAAATTGAATATTCATTTTGCTGAAAAAAATACAGGCACATAGCTCTGTACTAAATTCTACCTCAGGTAATTAATGGTTATGGATTCAATCCTGCAACCAATACATGTATTTCAAGTTAAGAAAATGATGCCTGAATGGCATTCAGTCTGAGAGCACCTCTCAGTAATTTGTGATTGAAATCCATTATAGGCATACTGTGATTTTCACAAAAATAACACTACTCCCATTTTATATCACCAAGATGATGCAAAATAAACTCAGTGAAGACCACTGTCAGACCACTTCATTAGGCCAATATATTAGAAAGTTGGGTACCAGCTCTGGGAAAGAAGCCCAGAGGCATTCTCTCCTTTCTGACAGTGTTTTGATACCCAAATCATTTACACAGGAGTCAAATGAAGCTCTGATTTGTACCAACTTACACACTACGAAAGCCAAAAAGAATTAAAGTGCAAATCTTATAAAGCCTGCACAGAATTTTGACTTGTGCTTTGGTCTGTTCTGAATTAGATCACTGAAGGGAATGGGAGGATGCTCATCAGCCTGAAGGTGCTTTGGAGCAGATCTAATTCCACCCAGATACACAACCCATTGAAAAAGCAAGAGAGGACAATGGTCAAAGACAAGAGCTTTCCTTTCCTGAAGTGCATAAATCCACAACCACAACTAGAAATCTTGTCTCTGCTCACAGAGGTCTTGTCAAGCCTTATGTAGTTGCCAGCTTCATACCTTTTAAATTTGGGAACCAAAACAACTGGAACTGCTGACTGAACCAAATGGACTTTAAACAGGCAGGTTTTTGAAATGCAGCATCTCCCTAATGTCTGCAGACACTAATTTTATAGTAGAAGAAGGAGTATTTTCCCTGATCTTTTCCTATCTTGTTCAGTCCGGTATTCTCTACCTCAAGTCCAAGAAGAATTAATAGAAAGAAAAGTTTAGATCTGGATCTGGTTTTCTGAAGCACACAGAAAAGACAGGCTCAGCAATATGCTGATGATATATAACTTTGTGCTGGAGTTCATAATACGAACAATTCATTGTTCATATTTATCAACTGATAAATAACAGCCATTAATCAGATAATAGCTGTACGGTACACAGCAAAAGAAAGAATAGCAAAATTTATCAGGAGAGTCTTTTCCTTTGACAACTAAGATAGTCATAACCAGTCATTCACGTTCCTTCTGGTAAGGACAAAATTGGGTTTACAGGAAAAGAAAGGGTCATTTTTTTTTTCTTTCCCTACCTGATATGTACAGGAAAATAAAACAGTCAGAGGCTAGAGACTCAAGAAACCTCTTCCATCACTGGCTGAGGCTAAACACTGAACAGCTACTTCCATGGAAAGGGAGTATCCCCTAATGTCCTCTGTAAACCAATTCTGAGGTCTGAAAAGCACTGAGCACCGTAACTGAGCCCCAAGCTATCATCTTGTCTGAGGATACAACAGCACACATGCCCCTGCTCAATAATCTGAATTTTATTTATTATTTCCCTTCATGATAAATGGAGATAAATCTTAATGAAACAAGTCAGAGATTGCCCAAACCCACCCTGCCTCTCCTGTTGCTACCTAGGATCCAAAGGGCGGCATCTTTCACCTACCTACAGGCCTCTGAAAGAGGAAATACCTACGAAGTTACAGTAGCTCTGTAATCTCTCTAACTGGAAAGGAATATCTTTGTTGTTGAAGCTAAAATGTAATGAAATTTTGTTAGGTTTAGAGAATGTCATTTATTCCAAAAATTGGTAACAAGCTTATTCAGAGCTGTCCCAAAGTGCATTTTTTGTTCCAGCGTATCATCTTCAAAATAAATAGCTTTGCAGTGTGCAGTTCCTTAGCCAGCTAAAGAACATGAAAAGTTATCTGACCAAGTACAAGTTATCTATTAAGACCTTTGCAGCCTTATCTACAAAGAGGTTATAATAATAGGTTAGAAGCACACAGGTAAAGGATGTGGGTTTCAAATCCAATCTGAAAAGAACATAAAGAAGTGCTCAGGTCTGGAAAATGTTCACATAGAACACAATTGGTACCTGGAATATGGGAGAAATTTGTTTGTTGAAAGCTACAGAGACAGTTTATCATAAGATCTACAGGTTACAGGACTACTGTATAAAAAGGGCGACCACACTACCCTATTTTTTATAGCATTTATACATAAAATATACTGTATTTTCCTCGAATTGAAACAAAGAAATTATCTTTCTAGGACTACCTTAAGAAACACATACATATATACATACATATATAATGACAAATAAAGCCCACTCCTACAGAATTCATTATAGTCAATTCTTAAGTTTATTTCATTAAGTCAAATCTCATGGATTAAGATCAGCCCTGAGGAGAAAGACTTGGAGGTGTTGGTTGACAAGAAGCTCAGCATGGGCCCAAGCCAACTATAACCTGGGCTGCAACAAAAGGAGAGTGACCAGCAGGTCAAGGGAGGTGATTCTCCACCTCTACTTCACATTTGTCACCCCACCACCCCCCCACCACCCCACAGTCCTGCATCCAGTACCTAAAAGGGCTGACACGAAAGCTGGAAAGGGACTTTTACCAAAGGCCTGTAGGGACAGGACAAGAGAAAATGGCTTTAAGCTGACAGAAGTCAGTTCAAATTGGAAAGATTGAGATGAGCTCTTAGGCAGAAGCTCTTTCCTGTGAGGGTGCTGAGGCGTTGGCAAGTGTGCCCAGAGAAGCTGTGGCTGCCCCATCCCTGGCAGTGTTCAAGACCAGGTTGGACACAGGGGGTTTGGAGCACCCTGCTCCAGGGGAAGGTCTCTCTGCCTGTGGCAGGGGGTCGGAACTGGATGAGCTTTAAGGTTCCTTCCAATCTGAACTGTTCTGTGACTTAAAACATGAAAAAAAACATCCCAAACCATGTAATGAAACAAATAAACTTACTAAAGATGTTCAAAAGTACCTCTTTTATGCCTAAAAATAATGATGAGCTAAAAGCAGAAAGCCATACAATGGTGTCAGAAGTCACACAGTCAATGTCTTGCTGAAGTCACATTACGCTGTTTTCATCTCAGGGTCAGGGAGTGAGAACCAGTTAAGCTTCTTATTAAAAAAAAACAAACCACAACATTGTTTAAAAGCTCCCAACTCTTATTCTAAGAATGTTTGCAATATGATTGTTATTTTCTATTCTCTGTCATACTCCTCCAGACATTTGGTACAGTTCAGTATCTTTACTTGTAAGAAATTCCTGAGTGGAAAGCAGTCAGAAGCATGTAGGAAACCTTGCTGTACACTATTGCAATATACTGCATCATTGTTATTAAATAATGGATGTAGAAAAGCCACATAAGAACAAAGACCCCAGTGTGAGGAGTTGACTTTTCCCAAGTGGAATGTGTCAAACAATACGTTTGTTCCCTCTCATCAGCTCTGGCTGGCCAGCCAAGAAAGATTAGTGCTGCTCTTTTCAGCAACCCTCTCCCTCTCTCCCAGATAGAAGACACCAGCACAAATGGCTCCAGTTGATGGAAACATGCTAACTCTATATAACCTCTGGGGACTGCTCTCCTCTTTGCACCACGGAAACAATGTGCCACATCAGAAACAGCCATGATTGTAAAACAACCAGCTGATGTAAGGTCCCTAATGTGGGCTAAGTCCCAACATAGTGGTGGCAGAGGAGAAAAGTGTGAAAACTCCATACTCCACCCCATATGGGTGCCTTACCTTTATGACATCTTCATCAGCTGACCTGCATTCAGTGAAGTTTGAAACATCGACCACGGACCCATCCTCCTGCACAGCAACCACCTTGACTGGTACAGACACCGTTTTGCCTGTCAGAATGGCAGTGTTGAGGACTTCCGTGTCCTGTAAGCACACACAATAAAGAAGAATGGGAGTTATAAAAGCATGAAAGCATGAAAATGCCATAAAGTTCAGACTGACACACCGACACCCCGCCTCTCACAGGGGCAAGAGCAGCAGTGCAACCCTTCCTTGTACACACTGTTCAAAGCCCCTGACGTCAATGGTCTGAGTACTTTCTAAGCCAGCAGTTGCATCTGGAGCACCAATTTCTATTTTTGACAAACATGGATTGACTCTTTTTAAGTCCATTTTCAGGTCTGGCTGCTATAGCAATAAAATGTGTAAAAGTTACACACGAAGGCACATCTACATCTTGGCAGAACCACAGTGTGGCTCAGGTATGACTTCCAGAGGGTGCCAGCAACTCTGCCTGCCCCTTGTCCCCAAATCGTGCCAGGAATATGAGAGGTGATTATCAAGCACTACAATAACAGCATTTCTTCCTCACTGTTGCAGCTATCATTGTTGCAAGTTGACCATTTTCCCTTTCAGGACTATAAATACATGATGGGAAAAACTATGCATGAAGTTGGGTATTACAAACTAAGCAATGCAATCTACATACTTTCTTTTTCTTTGATCTTTCCCTATTAAAATATCACCTAGATATGTTTTACCACATTTATCTCTAATCCTGATGAATTCTCAGCGCTGGCATTCTAATGACTCCATTAGCATAGCCTTCCTCTGTGTCTCAGTACGGCTGCAGTTTGATTAATTACTCCAAATGAGTTGCTACAGAGGTCCCTGCCTTGCATAAGCAGGTATGGAGGTTGGAGGGGAACAGCCTCCAAAGGCCTATGAGCAGCCTATCTCTGCTTAAGCAGTGCTTCTGGCAGGCCTAAAACTGGACACACACATGTGGGGCAAGGAACGATCTGTGCTTTCACAGGGATTCAGTCTGGCCTTTTCAAAAAGCTTGCAATAGGAAATGCTGCTTTGAATCAATTCACTTCTCATTTTTCAACTTCCAGGAAACTAATTGCTTACCAGCTGGGGGAAAAAAAATAAAGTTTCTTCAAAGTAATCTAACTTTGAATTCCACTACTAGAATTGGTGGAAGAAGAAATTAATTTTAGTGAAAAAACTGATGGCAGCTTGCATAGGGAGATGCATTCACTGTCATTTGCCTCTGTCGGCCAGCTAGATTGATAGAAAATAATGGGCATTGACCACAAGCTTAGGACAGCTGGAGAAGACCAATAAACACTTGCGACTAAGATGTATTATTAATCAATAGTCGGAAACTTCTACAAAAAGCACCCTGAATTAAATGAGTTGAAGTACTAATAACAGTACTGCCAGCTAACTAATAGAGTCTACTAGAGCTTTATGGGCAGTCATGTTCCACAAAAGCATTTAAGCATGCACTCGAGTCCATCTCTGTTCAGAACAGCACTAAATGTGCTCAACCTGACACTTAGACTTGAATGTCATTTAAGCATTTAAGTGTTGTCATGAATAGCAATGCTTTTTCTAAATAATACCTCATGAAATAAATATACTTTGTTCTGTTCTCTGTGAGGAACAAACCAGATGTTTTACACATTAAATGACTGTCTAGGTTTTTTATGCTGAATGGCCTTATTTATAACCAGCTGCCATCCATGAAGGAGGGACACTGGGAAAGAGAGAAGTATGTGACAAAAGGGGAAGTGTGAAAGAACAACGCTAAAAGCTTTACAAAGGCTAAGGTTTGAATAAAATTAAGAGGAAAATGCAGTGCCAGGTGAAAGAAAACAATTACACGTACTTTGGGTGGAAAGAGGTTGTAGAAGACAAGAAGAAACTGAGGGTGCTTCATCCACAAGTATGTCAGAGAAGAGGTAGATAGATTCCAGCAAACCCACAGCAAATATCCCATGGGATTTATGAATCCTAAGCCATCAACAGAATCACAGAACAGCTTTGGCTGTAAGGACCTTAAAGCTCATCCAGTTCCAAACCCCTTCCACACAAGCAGGGACACCTTCCACTAGACCAGGTTGCTCCAAGCCCTGTCCAACCCGGCCTTGAATACTGCCAGGGATGGGGCAGCCAATCAACCCAATATAAACATACATCATATATATGATGAAGACACAGTGGTTCTGTGTCAAAACACTCTCAAAAAGCAGTTTGCCAGTGTGCTACTTCTAAACCATTCTTTCACAACCAATAGTTTCTTTCAATGCACCAGATGAAATAAAGAGGCTTTTTTGCCAAGGTCACAAACAACGAACACACAACTAATTCCACTCCCAGCCCCGCTCTCTGTTAGCACAGCCATGTAACATGTCAGGGGAAGGCAGCACTTATATGCAATTACAGAACCATTAAGGTTGGAGGAGACCCCTGGACATCATCTGATCTGATCCAAAGGCCTACTGAGTCAATAGATGAAAGACTTCAGTGGACTTGGAAACAGGTTCTGAACAGGCCTGAACTACTACTACTACTTTGATTTTTGTGCTGTTGTATCACCTTGTGTTGACCATTGTGTGACAAAGAATAAGCACACCCTCTAGCTCCCTTCACTACCAAGCTGAAGACAAACTCTGATGCTCTGAAGGATAATACAAAGTTCATAATGACATTTGCATTCCTTTTGTAAACTCCCTGTGAAGATGAGCATGAGATAAAAGGAGTCAGAAGACACTTCACAACCCTGCTATTTGTGGGTGCTCTGAAATATGCCCATCCTACTCTTGACTCTGAGCTGAACCTTACCTCCTTCCCAGCGTGAACAGGTACCCACCGTGCTAATTACCTGCTTCACAAAAACTGTACTTCATTGGTAAGCAATTCTATTATATGAATCAGTATTTCAGATGCCTGATGCCTGCATCAAGTGTTACACAAGTACAACAGGCTGTGTAAAGACCTTTTGAAGAGCTGGCTATTTACAGGCTGAACAAATCTATTTCTCTGAGAAAGAAATATGAAGGCAGAACTGAACTAACTGACTGTCCATTAGATTTATAAAGATGCTTTTTTTTTAGTGCATCTTCACCAGATAATAGCATTTCATCTAAATTCCGTTAGGTTTGGTTTATATTTCCAGGGTATTTCTTACTGCAGAAGGAGGTTTACTGACTTTAAGATACCTGTGCTGGTTACTACTAAGAGCATCTAAAATGTAGAGAGGGTAATAACGTTGATTTACATAGGCAGGTCCTCCCAAGTGGCACAGCATCAGTGAAACATCTGGACCAATACCCAGGGACACCATCCAGCACAAACCTCTAACTGCCAAGTCCCAGGTAAAAACCTGGGAATCCCTTTCTATTTCTTTACTTGAGGGTTTCAGCTGCCAGACCTTGACCAACACCTTCAATTCAAGCAGCCTGGGAGGAAGCTACATACTCATACTGCAGGCTCTATCCCTGAATAATAATTATGTGCATGTTTATCTCCAGCTCCTTTTCTCTACCTGAATGCATTAGCACTTCAGCAGAGCTCTTCTTAATTACAACTGTAACCTGCTAATAGCATTTCTTTGTTGTCTGAAGGAATCTACTTCTTATCCAGCCTAGGCTAAATTAAAATTTAATACAACATCAGGTCGCAACAAAACTAGGAAGCAAATGACAGCTGTTTAATTAAAACCTAAAGCTGATTAGATGGCACTGCTGAGAGAAATACTCAAAAGGAAGAGCAGAAAACTACTGAAACTCAAGGCCAGGATAATGGCTTTATTTAAATATGAATAAACGCTGCAGCACAGCCATAGTAAATGTTTGACAACTCACTGCTTTGGAGAAATGGGAGGAGAAATGTGAATGGGAGAAATGTCAGGAGTCATGAGAGCTGTGATTACCTATGCATGTGACCAGAAGCAGGGATCGCTGAGGAATGACTGCAACAGGTAGACACAAACCAGTTGAGCAACTCCAGACACAAATTTTCCAACAACGAGGCTTTAAACACCACCACATCGACCAAACCCTTCCCTTAGGCATGCCATTCTAGGGCAGCTCACCCAGCTTCTGTGAGCTGACATGACACATGCCAGCCCCTTCTTCTGGTTGAGGACTAAAGACATGGAGAAACAGCTTATGCACCTCACAAGAAAGAATCTCAGGAGCCAGGACCTGGGCAGGTCCTTGACCCCAGCCCAAAGCTGCACCTCCCTGCCCCTCCAGGAAGAGCCAGCATTGCTTCCACATGTCTGGAGCGGCACAAAAACTCCATACTGATCCAGTTTACCACGAAAGATAGCATCCTTGTGATTAATGCACAAGCTGGTTGTGTTTTTTTAGAGGTTAACAAAACATGCTACAGTACAGTAAACCCAATAAACAGTCAATTGTAAAGCAGGAGGGAAACCTAGAGCCAATTGTACTCCACTGACAAATGCCTTTTGGCATTTAGTTGAAATGACTGTCTGCAATGAAGAAGGCACACAGCTGAAACATTTGTCTGCAGAATTGCATTCCTTCATTATTATTTTTTTCCCCAGAGTGTACCTTGTGAAAATACATGTGTATTATTAGAAAGAATCTTTAGGAACCAGTTCTCCTGCCTGGAAACAGAACCTCTTAAAACATGTAAATTATAGGGCAGATTGTGGCATGTGGGCTGGGCTAGGGGAGGTTTTTATATTTGATAAATTATTCACCACCTTTTTCTTCAGATCAAAGAGCAAGGCAATATAAGTCCATTAACCAAGCTTAATATATAAATTAGATGCTTTGCTGAAATTATTATAATCCAAAGCAATTCTGTACTTTTCCCCCCTCAGAGCTGAATACCATTTTAGGTTTCCAGTACATATTAATGAAGCCTGGTTGCCAGAAAGCTACTGTTACATCAGGTAAGATTTACCATTTTGTCACCCAATGATCAGAACAAACAACTGGAATTACATGTTCATGGAACATCAGACAACATAACCTTGCAAAGAGCGCACATTGTTGTCTGACCCTTTTTTCCTTCCTACATGCATACATACAGTCCACACTGCACCAAGGAGCCAGACTCCCAGAAAGGCTTGCAGGGGTGCTGGTAGTTGCTGTGGCAGACAGCTCATCAGCCTTTACCCACAGGCTGCACAGTTCATCCTGACTGCCCAAGGGCTTGCCTCAAGTCTGCAGAGGCTGTGCATGTAAAATGAGACACAATACAAGCCCTAAAGAAGGACCTAACAGTCAATTCTGTGCTCTGCAAATACCATTTCAGTGCAGCCACTTGTGGAATCAAGTGTTTACCAAGTTTTCAGATGTCAGAGTGAGGCCTAAAGTGTGACCACACAAGTCTTTCTGCCCTGACAAGCACACATGTTGCTAGAAGGTCATTTCCTGCTCCACTCCAACCTGCCTCGGTTTCTGTTTCCTCCTATCAGCTTCTCATCCAGCATATCGTTATTAGGAGTGATCAGTTAGACAGATGGCAAATCACAAATTCTGCAGGCTATTGTGTCAAAGTTAAAGGTCATCCTTTATCTCTTTTGTTTACCTGCGTAAGAGCTTTACTTCATATTGTGATCCCAAAGGAAGAACAGGCAGCTGTATATATTCTGCAGGAGAAAATAATTAATGGAGATTGAACATTACAGAGAGGTTCTTAATTACTGATTCCTGCAGAACAATGTAATAAGCAACTATTAGCCTAATTGAATATTATGCTAGATGTCTATCAGTGTGTGCTGCAAAAACAATTTGCTATAGCATAACAAAGCATAATACAGAGACTCCAAAGTGGAATCTTGTTGCAGAACTGGCCTTTTTGCCACAGATACACTGAAGGAAGGCCTTAGCAGCGTGTACCTGGCACACACAATCAGCAGGAGCGATAATTCTGTCTTGGAGTTCATGGAAACTAAAGCTGAGATTTATTCCATTTCATGGTTTTTTTTTATGAAGGAAATTCAACTCATTTTGGGGTTTATGTAGGCTGAATACGCAAAACCTGCTGTTGAAGTGAAACCTGATTAAAGGCACAGATACAGTCATATCTATGACCAGAGGCAGTTTTATTTTTTATAACTCAGAACAGATCTGTCCCCATTAAGCAAAGGTTCAGAACACAGCCTGGTGCACTTAGCAGAAATAACTGCAGCCTGTCAGGCAGTCTCTACTGCTCAGCTAAGCACCAGTGCCTTCTACATGAACAAAACTTTTCCCAAGACCAGCTCACACTATACCATTTCAGCCCATTATGTCCAGTAGAGATTATTCTCAAACCTGCTGGGTTAAACATTACGACATCACTGCTCTGAGGTACACACTGGAGGCAGAAGGAATGAGAAATTCTTACAGCTGGAGAACAACTATCATGCATCTCACTGTCTGCACAGAGAACAGACACTGAGAGCTCCCACTTTGTGTTCCACTGCCTTTTAATACACCAAGAAATAAATGACAAAGTTTGCCTAAAAGTATGGCAAACTCTGCCAGTCATTCATGCTAGAATTTACACTGTATTTAGAGCTCTGCAGAGCATCTGAGCGTTCATCTGACAGACTTCTCAATAGAACGTGATTGGAAACCGTTTTTAAGCATATTTAGAATTTCAAAGTTCATTTAAAGATATTGTCTTTCTTTTTTTTTTTTTTATTCCAGAAAAACATGATCATATTCTGACTGAATAAAACTGTTGGGTCACCTCCAACTGAAATCAAACAATATCCCCCTGAATTCAAGAGGACACAAAATGGGTAGAGCTGTCTACTCAAGAGCACTGACCTGAGCCTCAGTACAATCTGATACACTAATTATTGTTTTAAAATGGCATGAAATAATAACATCAACACTTCTCCCTTCCACAGAAAAATCTAGGGAGGCCATGCTTTGCCTAGTTTATGGAATATAACTAATTATTGGATTCGCTTGAGTGCCAACAGGAGTCAAAGATACAATTTTCTGGCTCTATGTCTTTGTACCATTGGAGTTAAAAACATTTAACAACATTGTGGATCCTTTCCTAGCCATCACAGTTTCTTTCAGAAGGAGACAGAAAGGAGGACTTTAGGGAGGAAATTCTATGCTACCAGTGCAAAGGGAGAGCTGGCAACTTGCCGACTTGAAAAGGCTTCAGTTTCACAAGTGCAAAACTACAGACACTGAAACATAAGGTTGCGTATCACATGAGTTTACTGCAGCAATCTGTGTGCTTGTCTTCTACCATGAGTGCTACCTGGGCAGAAATCCACGTCCTTCTGTAATAACAGCTGTTTAATGCTATAGGAGAATGCACAAATTAATTACAGCATGTCTACATGACTTCCCAACATCCTGCAGGAGCATCCCCTCACAGAGGCAAGTGTGCGTTCTCTTTCTGCTTTGGACATGGTGACTTGCTTCATTAAGCCATTCAAAGAGTGGCTGCAGCTTAAGAATACCTATTTATGAGAAGGAGAATATGCACAGAAAAGGGATTGTGACACGGTGTGAAGTCCTCTGAAATGCCTTGGTTGAAGACAGTTGTCTAGCATTTGCTAGACAGGGTATTCAGAATAACTGGATTTTGTATCTTCTCCCTCAGTTCAAACACTGCTGTAAGTCCAGAGCTCATGATGTACCAAGAAAATTCAATGAAGAACTGTATCTTCTGGGCTGAGATAAATGCAAATACTTACTAATGACATTTGAGAAGCACATTATGGTGCTTAAAATGGAATAAAGATCTACTAGTTGCTCACATTCATCACCTTGCAGAAGGAGGGTACTGTTTTCCAAAGAACATGGATCTGACAAGAAAGACCATGCCTTACCCAAGCAAGAATAGTTTTTTTCTTCTTGAAGATGGTCTGTCACATCAGTCAGGACCAGACTGCTGTACTTACTTATTTTACCTATTTAAGTCATTTCATGGCTTGCATTCAACTACCCTCTGATGTAAAGCATACACATGCACTACTGCAGGAATGGCTTTTGAGACAGCAAACGCTTTGGGAGCAGGTTGTTTCCCACTGATGCTCTCCCTCAGAAAAGCTTTTATCTCAGCAAAGTGGCTGTGGTGAGTGGTTCATTCTCTGGCAGCCCCTGTCTTGGGAGAGTGTAAGTGACACTTCGGAAGATTTCTCTCTCCATTGCCTATTAAATGGCTCAGATGTCTAGTTGAGACTTGATGTCTTAGAATTACAGCAGAGAAACTCTATCCCTTCCTCCTTTCACAATCAGTACTTCCACATTATTGTTAGCTCCTTTACTCCTAGAAGCTAACAGGACACCTCACAATTTTTACACCACTGCATGCATCCTACAGTGACAGACTTCACAGGTGATACAACTATTCCTTTTGTCTACTTCATGTCATAAAGCTGCCTACTGCTGTGTTTAATGCAAATAAAAACCAGGACACATCTGCAGCTAGCCCAGGCATCAGCCTTTACTATTCTTGCACATTGAGCTTTTTGGTGTTTCAGTCACCAAATTGGGGACCATCCATCAACCGTACAATGCTCATCCTTGCACTGTCACTCCACTTAACCAAGTGTTGCCTTTCAAGCTTTCAACATTTGCTTTCTACTTAAACCCTACAGAAGTTGTCTCCTGCCTGTGTTTAGAACTGCCTGGAAACTTTTTGACAGAGAGAAAAAAAAAAAAACAAGTTTCTTGACAAAAATCAAACAGCCCAAGAAAAAGAGACCTCTTGGAAAGAGCTAAAACTGAAAATCGTGAATTCTTTCAAATAATAACATTGATTTCTTTTTGAGTTGTTTTTGAGTGTTCCGACTGATCAAGAACTACCAGAGCCTTTTTCTTCTTCTTAGCTTGAGTTTTGCTCTTCATTTTCATTTTCAGGCCATTCACCTTGTACCTGCTCAGAAGTGCTGCCTTCTTCTGACATTTCCCAATGTCTGATTACTTCTGTTTTGCTCAACTTTCATAAAGAGCAACTTCTTTTTCATTCAAGTTCAGAATGAAATCCCTTTTTTGTCTTCACAACTGAACCTCTCAGTGAACTCTCATGGAGTGTATTTATTGCCTGCAGACTAGGACAATATTACCCATGTTTCAAAAGCTGAGCTACTCCTTTCAGAACATCAGTGTTTTCCCAGAATCCATCAGCTTTTAGGAGACATTTACGAAACACTTGATTGGATTCTGCTCTTGGCTATACTGGTGCGGGAGGGAGTAATTATAATAAAGACCATGAAGTTACACAAATGTAAAAGTCCTGTGAAATCAGGATCAAACTATTCCAGGCTTCATCTTTTTCCCCTGCCTCTCTTTCATCTGCTCTAAAAAATTACATATTGAATGATCTATTCAAATTACTCCTTACAGTATCCTGTCTTTCCATAACACTTCAAAACCAGTTCTTAGCTCTGCCAAGGACAACAGGAGACTTCTCTTCATTATACAGCTAACACAGCCGAGGCAGAAGAAATCCCACCAGGCCAGTGACAGATCAAGAAACTGAATCCATATTCCCAATGTCCCAGGTCCATGCTTTTTCTGAGAAGTTACACTCAGACTTGCTGTCTTCGGGCTATTAATTCTGTGCAGTTTAAATACCAATTCCCACATCTTTCCTACTAAACGCTCTTTTTGCATAACAAATAAATGCTGAGCATGCAACATTTCTAACAGTTAATTTATTGGTTGGTTAACTGAAATTCACCTGTGCAGCAAAACAAGTACATTGACTGTGAAGAAATATAGAGGGCTACAAATAAAGCAACCAGGAGCAGATGCAAGGAAAGAAAGAAAGACTGTATTACTTGTCACCCTTCTTAAGTGGAAAATGATAATGGCATATTAGCATATACTGTAATGCCACAAACAGCTGAATGCACTCATGAGAAAAATCACAGAACACCTCTTACTATGAAACTATCACGAAACATTCCACTTTAAGAGGGCTTCCAGTGTCATCACACAGGGGGTTTGAAATGGAGCAAGACAGCAGCAGACAAAGGGGATGACATTAATGTTTCTCACGAATAGAAAGTGACAGTATTATTGGCTTTCAATACAAGCATTCCGTAAACAGACAAAGGTCTTCCACTTGTTATTCTATGAAAGCAAGTATGTATCAAAATCACAACCTGTTTCTCTAATAAAGAATTTTAAACATGGTTCTTTGTCGCTTACCCCTCAGCACCAAACTCAGTCCAAGCAGGACTCCAAGGTAGTTTTAAAACATTAAAACTGTTTGCAAACTCTATGAAGTAACGGCTGACTTGCTTTTCTATCTTAACAAAAGACACTGAAAGACAGAAGGGGAACAAAAAAAGAGACTCCCATCTTTGCTTCCAAAGTATTATGTTCATAATTAGCCTTTAGAAATCATTAAGACATGATTCAAACTCAAACTTTACAATCTATTCCTTTAGAACCTGGAACATTATAAGTAATGGGAAAAACACTGATCTTCCAGAAAGATAAAGTAGGTAGAGCAAGAGAGAAAAAAGAGAATTACTCAATTTGTGTTGCAGAACTCATCTATAAGAACTATCTCAGTGCATGAAAACACCTCCCATTTGCTGCCATTTTACCTAATGTGAGACGTGAAATTACACAGCCTGACTCAGTTGCAAAGAGGAATTAGATCACCACTACTGGACTGTTCAAATGGGATGAGTATCTGCTATTTGCCTCCATTAAGGAAATTTATCTTCCTTAAAATTGGCTGTGTTAACCATTCCTTCTCTATTTTTCCTCTAAAAATGCAGATTTACAAATTAAGTAAGTCTATTACATAGAAACAAATACATATATTTTATTCTATAGAAATAAATTCATTTATTTCTTCTTTTGCAGTATCAATTTTACTGTTGTAAGATGGAAAGAAGGCCAGGTCTAATGCCATATTCTTTCTTGTACTGCAGCTGATGGGGTCCTCTTGCTGCATAGTCATTGTCCTGATAAATGGACAGGCAAACACAAGGGAAGATGCTTTTTACAGAAGACATAGCTTAAGAAAAGATAAGGTTCTCTGGCATTTTGACACATCATTTTAGCAAAGGATTGACAAAGCAGGAAAAAGTGTCACACCTAAAGGCCTTAATAAATGTAACACAGAATTCTACCTCAAAATTGCTCTCAGTTGAAAGCACTCCTATACAATTGCCACACGGAAAAGAGCAAGTTCTCCTCACCTTCCACTTATAATTCTGGCTCTCCCCCTTCTCTTGTTACACCTTGAAGTATTCAGCTATGTTCTTCCTCCCTGATAACACCTCACCTCCTGGGTGGCTCAAATGCTCTTCCATGGCACAGACATGGGCCAGCAGTTCCCGCATTTTGTTTTAAAAGTGTTCCTCCAAAGACTGTCTTACAAAAATCAAATGATAAACTCTCTCATTCACAGACCACTAACGTTTCATATCTATTTCATCAGAAAACAAACAGCAGCACAGCAGAGGAAGTTCAGCTCTGCACGTGGCAGGACATCATGGTGAGCTGAAGACCCAGCGGTGGAACATCTCCTCCCAGCACTGCACCACTTCACACACCGTCTTAGCACAGCCTCAGCATGCTCTTCTCAGGTTTTTGATGGACAATGCTTTAAGAATAAAATAAATGGTCATGCCACAACTGAAGCACGTTTAAGTATGAAGGTACGAACGCAAAACCTACATGAGAGCATCCACCTACAAAAGTTGAACCTGGGTCTGGGAGTAAGGAAGTCCACATGAAGAAATGAGTGGGCACATGGCAGCTAATGTAACTCATTTACACTACTACTTTTCAAATTTTCTAGGCAGCAGAAATGACCTGAAAATGGATAAATTGGACCTTGAAACAGAAACTGTTTCACTATATCCTTGTTCCTTTGCCATGATTCAACCTGGTAATTTCCAAAAGCCCAAGAATTGCCAGAAGGCAGCTTTGCAACGAAAAGCAGGAAAAGATGATCAAAAGTTTCACTCCACATTCTCCTGCTTTCCTGCAGGTTAGTTTTGAAGTACAAATGTTTGTTCTTTTCATGGCCAATATGATATAAAGTGGTAAATCGATGCCCAATTTCTAAAGTCAAAGGATAACAACAGCTACATCAAATGTAAATTCCCATTTCTTTCTCATTTATTTGTTAAATGACATTGACATTTATCTAACTGTCCAAAGGTTACACTCTCCTAGATGCAGCAGTAGTACCTGGCATTTTAATGTTGTTTTTCCTCCCCTTTGTTAATGAAGGCAATCGTGCAACTCGCAACCTGACAAAAGGCATTATGAAGAACAACCCGGAATAAAACTGAAACCTTACTTCTTCCTTCCTAATGACAAGTTGTGACAGGAGTGGAAGAGAGGATGACAGACAAGCTTCCTGGCCAGGTAGTGCTGAGCTGTGTCACTGAGAAACAGCAACAGCCTGAGACAGAATCTACCTTATGCACTTTAAGCAGCAGCATTCCATGAGGCAGCCATCTGACAGGGCTGTCTCCAGGCAGCCATGGCTTGCAGCAGCTTCCTTCTCTGCAGCAGCATTTCTCGTTTGGTTTGTTTTATTCTCTTCTTGGCCAAGAAACTCCTAAATAGAGTTTCAGTCTGAAAAGCCTCATTCCAGCCTGCATTGTCATTCAGTGCAGAGGGGAATAAACTTAGCTGGGAAAATCAGCGCAGAAAACAAGACTGTAGAGCCCATTAAGCATAGCTGTGTGTGGCTGCTGTCTGTGTTTCACCCAATTTTATGCTAACTCTTCCCATCCATTCTGCATGGTCTCATGGGCAAAACAAAGCCAGAAACTCTACACTTGATTAAGAAAACACTGACACGAAAGGTGGTCTGGGATCTGATATATAAAGATTTTGCTATTTTTACATGTGCAGTGATATTTAGAAAGGTTGGAAGTGATGTTTAGATTTTATCTATTTCTGGTCAAATGGATTGCCAGAGGATTTTTCTGACAGCGGCTGCCTGCAATTTGGTGGCAGTGAATATGCAGAAAATGTGCTGGGTTCTAGGATCTCATTCATAAAAAATTGCAAGATTGGTTCAGATGGGTTGGGAGCAATGTAGCCTTTCTGTGTGCATGATTTTAGAGCACAGCACACAGAGAACGCACACTTCTCTCCAGGGCAGAATCTCAGAGTTCATTTTTGACAATGACAAGAACACACCTGTGTTAATTGTCTCTCTTGGCATCATTTCTGTTCTTATCCCTGCAGCACCACATAAAGGAGGCTGATGTGTGACTTTCAGCTGCTCCAAGGGGCTCAGGGCAATGAGGAAAGCACCATGCTGCTTTGTACCCAGTCCTGACCATCACACCTCCAAGCGCACCAGGGCAAGACAACTCCGGCTGCCACATACCCCCACACTGACTGCCCTCAGCTCCTTAACAGAGACCAAAGGCCAAAATGGTTTTGCTGTTTTGGTTTAGACCACCTGAAGCTCCGGCTCACAAGTTACTCAAGGTGGAAGCTCCTAGGTGACTTGGAACCACCAGCCAACAGAGAATGTCCTTATTCACTTATTTCACAGAACTTCATGTGAAAGAAAGTCCAGCCTTTTTGTGCCTCACAGACCGATCTCACTACTGATTCTCCCCTGAAATTTATGCTTAAAAAACAACCATAAGTTGGCTGCTAAGATCAGCATCTGTATTAACAACATGTATATCTCTCCATGACCCAGTATCACTTTGAAGACAGATTTTCTTCTCACACAAGCGCATTTCACTGATGACTAAAACTTTACATTCAATATTTTGTTCACATACTCATAAGGAATGGTACAAACATTACAATAAATGAAGCAAAACACACAATGATTAATTGAGGAAATTAACCTTCAGAACATTTGGACAGCTGTTTCAACATACTGTCTTTGAGGCCAATATGCTAAACCAGCTGTTCTTGTATGTAAGGTAAAATTGGCCCCTGTGTTTTGCAGTGTGAATACTTCAGGTCCGTATTATAACTTAGTGACTTTCATGTACACATGGAGCATTGCCAATTTTTTTTAGTAATTTACATATTTTTTTCCCCCACATTATTAACAACTTCACCAATGTCAACTCCTTTGTTCAACAATATGCTCAGAACCAAAGTCAGGTGGCTTTCTGTCACCTTTACATGGCATTCACACACTCACGCTGCACGTGGCCGGCTGTAGTAAGATGCTTGCAGAACAGATGAATGAATGTGATTATTTTTGTATGCAGTTTTACAATAGCACAAGTGTTCTTTAAATGGAAAGCATGTTCTGGTTCATGGCACTTTCTCCTCTTGTTTCCAAGGCAACTCAATACACAGACACATGCAAACACACACGTGCATGCTATTAATATTTTTTTCTGATGTGAGAGATTGTTCATTTATTTTTCATTATTCAATGAAATGTTAGCCAGCTTCTGTAGTAGTGAAAGCCTAAGAGAAATATCTCACTGAGTAACTCACAGGAGGAAAACATTCAAGAAGAGTTTCTCTTCCATTGTACACTTAAACCACATGCTTTGGAAACTACAGACATCAAGGTCTCCTGTCTCCTCTAGCCAGATAGATGAGGAATCCTGAGCCCGCCTCACAACATTCTTCGGCTTTCCTTCTACAACGCAATGCTTCCAGTCAAGGTCTTCCAAAGAGAAGAAAATAATCTGGGAGGTTGGTTTGTACAAGTGTGTCTCTTAGAATCATAGAATCAACTAGGCTGGAAACCACGTTTAAGATCATCAAGTCCAACCATTACCCCAGCACTGCAAAGACCACCACTAAACCATGTCACTAAGCACCTTATCTACATGGTTTTTGAATGCTTCCAGGGATGGTGATTCCACTACTTCCCTAGGCAGCCTATTCCAATGCCTGACTACCCTTTCAGTGAAGAAGTCTTTCCTAACACCAAACCTAAACCTCCCCTGGCACAGGTTGATGCCATTTCCTCTTGTCTGTTACTTGGGAGAAGAGACCAACTCCCATCTTGCTACAATCTTCTTCCAGGTAGTTGTAGAGAGCAATTAGGTGTCATGTGTCATCCTCATCAAGTCCCCGTCCATCAGTCCGTCGCCCAACCTTCTCTTCTCCAAACTAAACAACCACAGAAATGGTGGCCCTTAGATCTTAAGGGGAGATACCACAGCTGCAGTAAGCCTTGCAAAGCCCATCTCCAGAAGCTGCACGGCTGACACTTGGCACTGGAACATGGCTGCATCTGTTCTGTGTTTCTAAATGAAACTCATTTCAGAACAAGTAAGGCCTAGGCACAAAAATGATTTGTCATGCTCAGCACTCCGTGCTAAATCACATTTATATCCTCTGATTCTCAATTGTAATCCTCTTTGGAATTCACTTTAATTGTTGGGCTCTTAAGAGCTGGGGGTCAGGTACAGAGAGTGAGTAAGGAGTGAAAAAAGCAAAGGCAAAGTACTAGTCTGACCAATTGTGCTGTTTATCTGAGAAGTGAGATGTGACAAAGAAGGGAGGCAGCTGGAAACTGCAAGAGATGTTTTGAAAGAAAGGGCTTTGAATCATTGTTATTGTTGTTTCCATCTATCTGATTCTTTTTCCTTTGCATAACAAAAAGGCCTGCTGATTGCCGTTATTGCCTGGGGTTTTGTACTTGTCATTCCCACATTGCTTTGTAGGTTTTCAGAGTACATCAGACTTTGGACCAGAGTTGGCTGTGCCTATTTAAATATCCTGTTCATCACAGCAGAATGGTGGTATACACAAATCTGGTCTATCCTTAAGGGTCAAGTGTCACTTCCAGAATAAAACCTACTTCTAAAGTACCTCGGGGGTGCTTGCAATAATACTCAGTTAAATGGCAATGCAAACTCAGGCAAGGGAAAGGCAGGCAAAGAGTCTTACTCAGATTTCACTTACACCAGGTATGGATTTGAAGGAACACAAATGGGATTTACCCCTGAGTTTACCAGTGGGCAATTATGCTGAAGTGGGACACTGCTTATGCGGAATTCAGATCAGTTCAGGGGCTGATGTAGAAACAACTGTGATTTATTTTATAGAGAACACAGAAGAATTCCATTAACATCAGCAGAATACCTATGCATTTCACAGCAGCAACAGCAGGGAACCTGGACCTTCTCCATACATAAATACATGATGTTTCTCCTCCTTTGAAGAAATGTTTGGAACTGTAGTTTACATAGATCTACTCTACCCAAAAAGCTTGGAAAAAGAATTCAGCGTCCTTGGTACAGCTGAAGCTGCATAATGTCAGCTCTTGTTTATAAGTAGATTTAAAAACAGAACTAAATCTTCAGTAGATGCTATGGGAAATCCCTGACTTCAGTGGGAGCCCCGCTCTCTGTACTAAGAAACTACTTCATGAATACAATTTCCCCTTAATTCATGCACTCCCTAACTTTTCAAGATTGCCACTATTAACTTGCACAACATGTAGCCTTAATGATTTTGGTTATATTTTCTATTACATGCTTCTATTTATAAATGGTTTATAAGGAAGACTAATGGATATTTAATAGGTATTTAAAGTGTGCAACAGACATGAGCAGCATATTGCAAAAGGTTCTAGGCACACCAACAGAAGCCTTACAAACACCTGTAAGCTCCAACTTGGCATTCTGTAATAATGTTAACAGCAGGTTATCCAATTAATAAGTTTTATTAATAACTAAGTCTTTGTAAACTATTTTAAATGGAATCCTGTCATACAAGGAAGCAATTCTGTGACTTATCGCTGTTGACAAGGATAAAGGAGAAATCTGTAGGTTTGTTTTTTAAATGCCACTCTCCACCTGTAAGCATGAACTAATATCATACCATTTCCAATGCAAACACCATTACAGTGTTAGTCTGGGATTTGGGCATTTTATCACACATCCTTCAGGTTAAATTCTGCTCTAAACCACATACATTTAAGTCTCTCAGGAGCCCCCAGAGCTGCTTGCTGTGCATAGCTGCATGTGTAGGAGGGCACAACTTAGTCTTTTTATTTACAGAACCATTAATTAAATTACTGCAGTTAAATATCAAATCAAATTGCATTACGATAACATTAAGCACACAGGAAGTTCGAATCAGAACTCTTATTAGGGTTAATGGAAGCTGCACATGGTTAGCTTTTAATGCACCACTCTGTAAGTCAAACCCCAAAGAATGCAAGTTAAACTAACACACACAAAACCAAACCTTCATGCAATACTCTTTCACAATGTCCTAGGTTTTGCATCATTTCCAATCATTTGCATGGGTTCCTTGCTATTTTTCTCCTAAAGCACATTAATTACCCTGAATGCAATGGAGGACCTTTACAAGTGACAGTTTCTGATCAATTCAGAGCAGTTGAGCACTACAAAATTACTAACTTGCAATTAGTGCCCGGGCAACACCCTTCAATAACAAATCCATTCCAGATGATGACTTTTTGCTTTATTTTCAATCCAACTCTTCTCTAATTCCCTGTCACAATAATAGAGATTTCTGTGAAAAGTCAAAGGAATATAACAACTTGCTCTTCTCATTTCTCGTCCCCGAAGCTGATGATCAGCAGCACAGATCTGTGTCACTGCTGAGTGCTGACAGGGCTGCAGGACAACAGCCATGGCCAGGTATCAACAACTTGTGAGATGCCCTGAGGTCCATTCTCAAGGACCAGCTCCACCACTCAGGTCCTAGCGCCCACATTCCCCAGCAGTCAGTAACTAAGCAAGAGATGAGATCCCTCACTGCAGAGGACTTGCATCACCTAGGACATTAAGGGAATCCTTGAAAGTCTTATTTTGCCATAGTAATAAAAGAGGAAGAAATAAGGTTTCTGCTGTTTGCGCCATCAGGAGCACGTTACAGCACACCAGTAAACCAAGACAGATAGACGTGAGCCCTCCTTAAGCTCCTTAAGCTGTACAAACTAGTTAGGGGAAAATCACCACTGAAATTGAAAACATTGTTATTGCATCCGACTCCTTGTAGATTCTTGCTCTATTCTGAATGTAATGGGGTTTTAGAGAATTTTACAGCAAAATTAATAAATAAAATGTTTTCTTACCCACTGATTAAATTAGCATAGAACTCGGTGTGAATGTATTTTCAACTGGAGAAAAACATTAAAAGATTCAATATTTATGCAATGTTTTATGGAAGTTCAATAGCAAAATCCAATATAATTTCCCAATTAAAATCACCTCCTAGTTGACTTACATCCATTACTATTATCTCAAGGCGCTATATACTGAACCTATTCACATAACAGTGTTACGTGAACATGCATAGGTTAAAAATTAGTAATTACTGTCTGGACAATTCACTGTTAGCTATAGCTGAGTGAACAGAATGAATGATTTCTTTAATGAATCTTGCACTCCTTTTCCTCTATTTGAACTGACCATGGAAAACTTGAAAATGTGCTCATTTATCAGAATTACTTTCTGTGAATTAATTCTTAACCGGAATATTTTCCCACCAAACAAAACTAATTTAATTCATGCTTGACTCACGATACCCCGGCAGCTGAGGTTCTGCACATCGCAGTGCCTCTGTGTGCCATCCTTACCCTCAGACACACAACTCACTGGAAGTACACTGAAAATACCCTTTGGTATCTTTAGACACCAGAAAGGTGTCTAAAGGAGCTAAACAGCAAGGTCCATTCAAAAATCCCATGAAGTGACTATCTGTAACTCCTTGGGTCTTGATAACTTCCAGAAATCCACCCATGAGATGCTCTTGAAAAATCTCATCTCAGATTCCATAAGCATGACTTACAATACTTCACAGTCATAGGGCTATCCCACTTCATAAGACCATAGGAGTTATGCTTTTAACATTTACTGCTGGTGCCTAGGAACTAGATAATATTATATGGTAAACAGTTCTGATTTCTATTGGTGGAGTTAGATTTCAGCGAGCAATCCAGAGGCAAAAAGCTCCATTACAGCTCCAACCATTACAGTCCCCTGTTCCAACACAGAATTTAATAGCACATTTTCCCCTTTGAAATTTGCTCTTCATTAGGTGAGCTACAAAACGGAGGCTGAAACAATGAATGTTTTTAACTCTGCAGCAGATCAAACGCATTTTGACATCCATCCTCCAAGGAACAAATGACATACTAATGGGACAGAGATCAAACACTGTGTGTCACTTAAATCTCTAACATCAAGCCTGTTAACCCATGTTTGGCACTCCAAAATGCTGCAACTGTCCAAAGAGCTCTGCAATTTCTGCCTATGAAAAGTCAATTCCTGTGGCTCCTCCTGTTTCACAGAGCCAAGCTGATGCTATGGGAATTAGCTTGCTCCTGACCACAAGGAAACAACATGAGGAAAAAGGGCACGGGTGGGAACAGGGATGAATGAAGTGTGATTTTTAATTACGTTCTTTGCCTCTTTCTTCCTACTCTTTACTACACCACTACTGGGAGGCTGCACCGGCAGCAACAGCAAATACTGGCTGTGCTCCGTGTGTAAGTCAGGGCAAGGTTCTTCTGCAGAAATTGAGCAGGTTTGGGCTCTCTCCCAAGCTCCAGTACAGGAGTCATGCCACAGCACTGAGGTTTTGGGCAGTGGTATTCCCAATAGCTGTGGAAAGCAAGCACGAATGACAAGAGTCATTGCCGTTTCAACTCACTTACTAACCTAGAATTAGAAGGGTCCAAATATTACACAAAAATTATCAGCTTCTCACTGTTCTAGACCACAAATTTCAGCATGATGCCAACACTTTATCCCTTGAAACTTGCTGGATCCATTTCCTCCTCTGGCCACATCCAAGAATGCATTTATTGCCCCTCAAATAACCTGGAATCTGCAAAATGCCTGCTCCTCTCTGCCCTCATCAGTGCTGATGCCCTCACTCCTGACATCCCTATGAGGGAGCGTTGCCTTCTGCCTCAGTCTGGTCTTGTAAGAGCTCACAGACGAGTGCCAAGGAGTACAAATGCAGTTTTGCCTTCCAGCCCCACAGGAGGCAGAGCTGTGAAACTGCTCATTCAAGAGCTTCCGAATTGGCCAACTCAGAATATTACAAGGCTGTCCCAAAGCACCACGTTAGAGTATCTTGATTATCTTAATAAAGATGTAGCTTAACACTTTCAGTAAAGCTGAGGCACCTTTGGATGGAATTTCTTTATACACAATAGGCTACATTACAACTTTTAAAGCTCTCTGATTGCTGCTCTGCTCCAGCTTTATGATGCGATTTAAATGAACTAAAAACCAGAAATTACATATAAAATGATTTCTAGGCCTAATTGATATCGGGGCCATGTATATCAGAAGTAACTACACTAAGGTCAATGCCAGTTTTGAACAAGAGTTGTGTTAAACACAAATGACCATTTACAAAGAAAAGCTTTCAGTGCAACATGTATTTAGGAAATATAATACAGCATCTGCTTGGCAAGAACATGGTCTGTTTGTATAAGCTAAAAACTATATGTATCACTCATGCATGTACACACAATATAGAATTAATTCATGCAGAAGGGATTCAGCTCGCTGTACATCTTAGAAATACCAGCTGACAATAAAATAGTCCTGGTAAAACTTCCTCTCCAGCTAACAGAACAGCTCAAAAACAAACAGCATTTTGTTCACGTGTGCCCATTATATTCGTGCGCTGATTTAATTAACAGTAATTTCAGTATCTCTGCGACTTCATCCCTGTTTTACAAATTATGCCCTTTGATGAGGGCTTCAGTTCAAATCAGTGGCCAATCAGCTGTAGACCAAGCCTGGAATGCTCAGTTAATTGGCAATGAAACCGAAATGAGCCCACTGGAAAAAATTCCACATCAGCCAAATTATCGGGTAATCGTTAAGGAACAAGAAGAGTCTCATTTTAAGTGCACAAAGTAAAAGCTTTGTAGCTCCCTCCAGCACAGTGAGTTTCCCTGATTCGGGTCCTGTTAATTGCCTGTGCTGCACACAGAATCACTTCAGGTTGGCTCAGCTCAGACCTCTTGCAATCCCTCTGCCAAGAGGTTCGCCGTGACCTTATTCCTTGCCTGCAGGAGGTCCTACCACTCGTGATTGCCTGTCAAGGGATCCCTCCATCAGCTTGCACCAAAATCCCCATGGCAAAGTTTTCATATGGATAGAAAAAGCAAACCTAAAGGAACAGAGGTAACAAGATAGCCCTCCGGAGGCAGCCCAGCTGTACCAGCTCAGCAGTAGAGCACCTCTTAGCATTTCCTCAGCACATTTATTATTGGAACCACTTCTCACAAGAATTTAGTGGTTGGAGAGGGTTTTCTACGGATAGTAACTCTCCACAGGGATAAAAGAGAACCCAGATCACTCTGGCTGCAAGAATACCTGGACATCCTCCTACCTTCGATACACGGGCAGCAATGTTAACTCTCCCAAGTACAGCTTTTTTACAAACATCTGACCACAGATGCATTCAGGCATCATTAGTCTGATCTTTAGAAAGAAGTGTCACCAGAGTATTACACTTTAAACAAGGCGGCAGAGCAGGAAGCACATGGAAGTGGGAATGCACACAACCTCTGTGTCAAAGAGATTAATCACAGGAGCAGAGACGGCATCGACCAGCAGCCAGGGAGGCTGGGGCAATGCAGCTTGCCAGGCTGCATGGCACAGGGAACAGACGGGCAGTGCTTAAGAGCAAGAGTGGGGAAAGATGTCCCCTTTATCTCTTCCCAGCAGTTGCTTGCCTGGATGATCATAAATTAGTTCCAACAATATATTATACAGCTATGACAATGAAGAAAAGCAATGCCAGACTCAGGACATTCATGTGTGCATTATCTAAAGACAGATGCCGGTGTGGGACCTGAGCAGACATTCCCATGGCACAGGCAATCGTGCCCCATTTCTTGTAGAGGAGAGATGGAATTTTGTTTAAGAGATACATGGGACAGAAAAGCCAGCTTGCTTATGCTGGAATAGCCTTCGTTTCATGGGGTAATCATGAGCATTCATCCAAACAATAACCACAGCAATATGTGGTCAAATCACTGCAGTTCAGGAAGCTTTGGAGTGACTTCCAAGAGGATTACTGGGAAACACTGCCTTTAGGACTTGATCCTGAGTAGCTAGCAACAGGATCTCTCAAGCACTTGGCACCAGCACTCCTACATATTCAATGATGTTTTGGATTCTGGTTGTAACAACTATCAGCAAGTGTATCTAATTTCATGAAAGAAAATTATTGGTTCATGGTGGTGCTTTTACTCAAGCAGGCATAAAACATGAGTATGAAATCCCTCATAATCTCTAGCTATTGTCATTAAATGTTTATCATCCAACACAGTTGAATACAATTCTTATCTGTGACGGATGTGGCACACAATAGCTGTTTTCTTGAGTGCATCATAAATATTAATGGTATTCAAAGAGCTTCTTAAAATTTGTCATGTTACATTGCTTTCACGGAAACACTCAAAATGCCATTATTTTTGGCCCACCAATAGCACATTTTCTTCTGCTTTCTCTTTTTTTTACCCTCAAAATTAAATGGCAGAGTATGTTTAACTCAGCAGAGGGAAAATAGGGATAATGGTTCACACTGAGCAATTCCAAAACCTAGTTCAGATGCCCAGAATGAGATTGAAAGAGAAAAAATGTGGTATCCTTTGGAAAACAGAGTCCAGTTAAAACAGAAACACTTCATGAAATTAAGGAGATTTGCCTGGAATTTCGTTTTCAGAAGAACACTGAGAAAGCAGGTTGACATTATCAAATGGCCCTATTCTGCCATACCCAGAGTGGGGCAGTTTTGCTTAAGGAAAAAGAAAGGCTTTTTTTTCAAAATTGACCCTTTGCACATTATTTAACCAAGATTTAAAACTCAGTTTTAAAAGGAAAAATGTCTTTTCCTCTGTTAAAGAGTTTCGATCAATTCCAAATAGCTTTTCTGAATGTCTGTTCATAGGCCTGATGTCATCTGGCTTTATTCAGTCAGACCAGGTCCATAAGGGCGCTTTCCATGTCATACCCTCCCCACACGTTCCTCTTCCAGTGTATTTCAGTCAACATCTTCACACGGATCAAACTTTAACAAAGTCTTCAGTGGTTTGTATTTTGGCTGATATGTTTCAAGAAACCCTTTAAATTTTCATCTTTCCCATAAAATTAATCCCGTGTTTGTTAGAACAGCTTTACAAACCAAACCCATTTAATTCCCTATGATAATTAATCTGAAGATGGCAATAATTGCAGAAGATACTATCTGTGCTAGAGACATAAAACACTAGCTATGGGCACAGGAAATACAGTAATACAAAAGAAAGATTTCCCTTTTCTTATTCTGTACTCTCTCCAGAGCAGTTAATTTGCTTTGAGTTTAGAATCAGTCCTTCCAGTGTGGGGTTTTAGAGACGCCCAAGGCTTCAATGCTGTTCCCATTAATTATTGTTAAAATTCACACTGAAACTCATGATCTGAGAGTCACAGATTACAGTTTTATTGAAAAAAAATCCTGATAATCCCTAATATTTCTGGGATGAAAAACTACTCTGCATTGAGTTTGCTTTAAATAGTTTTGCCATGAAATGGTGAATTTTGTGATTGACAAAATCATTTTCTGTGCAGTTCAATCTGCACATAAAGTAAAGATGTGCTGTATAATTCCCAGGGAGCTGGAAGGCCAAAGGCTAAAACGATTTCAAGTAAAAAATATGCATAAAGAGCAATGGATAAACACATATGGGGCATTTTGCATTTGAATACATCCTAGCTAACCTCTAAAAAGTATGTAAATCATCTGGGTTTGGTAGAAATGACTGATTTTACTCCGGTATTTTTGACACTCCAGGATTAAATGTTCTGGGGCTCTATAGGTGACCCCAGAGAGCGCAAAGCAAAGAGGTTGCTAAAGCCTGACATTTTCATATTTCAGCTGAAGGTGAAGGTAAGCTTCTTCCTAAGCCTGGGTCAACTTCCATCTTGGCATGAATGTGCTCCTTTAATTGGTGTCTGAATAGAAGCTCTCATGACATTAGGAAAAATAAATTCTTTAAGGTGTGGGGATTTGATTTTTAACACTCCCTTTTTGATAGCTGGATGCAGCAGAGTTCTGCATAGGAACATGGACACTCAAATTCACATTACTTCAGACATCTTTTAACTTGTACTTAATTCAAATGAATGCACAGAAGAAATCGTTT
Source organism: Forpus xanthops (assembly GCA_032466535.1). Taxonomy (NCBI): domain Eukaryota; kingdom Metazoa; phylum Chordata; class Aves; order Psittaciformes; family Psittacidae; genus Forpus; species Forpus xanthops. Next base: position 36,176 of record JASSUY010006785.1, on the reverse strand, counting down.
CCCCAAAGAAGGGCACAAGAAGTGTCATGAATGGAAGCCACAGCCAAATCTGAATAATGGAACAAGACATGATCTCAGCTGATTCATAGGCCAAAGCTACAAAACAACAGAAGTAATGCCAGGAAACAGAATCCAGAGAACGTTTAGGGTTGGAAAGGGCCTTAAGATCATCCTGTTCCAACCTCCTGCCATGGGCAGGGACACCTCGCCCTAGACCACATCACCCAAGGCGCTGTCCAATCTGGCCTTGAACGTGATTTGTAAGCTTTAGGATGACTGCTTATTTGACTAGAGGGTCTCACAGTCTTTGCTCAGCATGGAGAACTGCTGCAGACTACGGCTGGATGTGACAGAAGTGGGCTCTCCATGAATGGAGGTAGTCATGCCATCTCTTCTACAAATGGGGATTTGGTGGCATTCCTCCCAAGCTGCACTTCCCCTCCTACTCCTCACTGGAGACTCAACAGCCAAAGCTGTACATTAAACCAAATCCAACAACTACAGAACCCAAACAACAAACTCCAAGCACACCATGCTCCTGCTTTCTCTAAAACAAATAAGCAAAGTGCTGCACTCAGCAATCCTCTTTCAGTCTGACTTATAGAAATGGGCATGTCTGAGGATGATTTTTCTGGGTGTTCTTGTCAGTACATGCATTAGCAGCAACTGGAGATGCTATTATTCAGCCTCCCATTTAAAAGAAACCTCACTGGAGTATATACAGCCATCTGTGGTTCTAAGTGATTCACAACATTAGTAAACTATTAGTCAAGCAATGGCTTACATTTCTGGGGAGGAGACAAGATTTCTGAAGACACCGATTAAATACTTGTAGGATATACAGAAATATTTCAAGCTGAGGGGCTGAGAACAGTGGTGAAATATTGGTTGTTGCATTTGAAAAACACTTTAGAAAAATGACAGTCTGGGAATTACAATTCTATTACTATACAAGAAAGGATCTGTAACACATATATCTAAAACACCAGTGCTGCCAGTCACAGACCAAGCCATCATTTTCCTAGATAAGATAATGCTAGATATTCATCTATTCTTAAACCTATTGTTCCTCAAGCCCTCAGCCTTAGCTGAAGCCTCCTTATAATAAGCAGTTAAAGGACATTTCTTCAATGTCTTCTTTTTTACTTTGACTAAGTTCCTGGTTGCCTAGAAACTCCCTAAAAGACCTGGATTTTTCCTATTTCTTCATTTTCCCCCAACTGTTCGTTAGGTAAGAGATTAATCCAACCACACTTATTTGTCACAGAAACCTGGATGACAGGCTCAAAGCTGTTGCACTGTTTGTATCCTGCACCCCAGGAGTTTCAGACTCCACTGACTACGCCTTGCTATTTGCCATAACTATGGAATTGCATGTTGTATCTATTTAGATCAAGAGCTGTAACTGTGGGAGTTGTATCACCAGTGCCCAGGGATAGAACAGTTTAGTCTGTGCTATCCATTTCTGTAATTAGCAGGACACACAATTCCACTTTGCAAGATTATTATATCACAAGATTATTACATTAAGACATACCAAGACACCTAGTTCAGATGCAGCTTCACAATGTTCTGACAGATCTGCTGCATGCCTAAAACACCCCTTCTGATGCATTAAACATCAACCAGATTCACAAGTCACATCCTACTTCACTGTCATAAAACTTACTTGGAAATAATCACCTGCAATGTTTATAGTCAGTAATTGTAATATCAGATGGCAGTCTGTTCCTGATATTCAGTAATAGTGGAGCCAAAAAGAGCTTCAGATGTGGTTGTGTTCCACTTCCTCACCTTGATCTGTTACTGTACTCAACATGATGAAAATGGATCACCTTTCTACTTTGCGGACATTAGTTCCACAGGTTGATCTGTAGACCAGATGTTGAAAGAATCAATTATCAGAGACATTTATTGACAAAAAGAGAACAAGCCTCATAGGAAGAAGCAGCTGACACTTTCACCTGACACCCAGTGCCACATGGAACGCTAAACTGAAGAGCCAGGCCTGGATCCTCACAGGTATTTAGGGACATCGTATCTTCCAAGAGGGCAATGCAGTAACACTCGAGCTAGAAGCCTGAAATGCCAAAACAGCCACGCCAGTGCAGTGCTCAGACTCATTCATTTTCTATAGATAAAGTCTCTCAATAGTTTTTTAATCTTAAAAGCTTATGATAAAACCTGAGATGAAACTAAATATTCCTTCCACTCTCCTCTAAATAAACCTCCAGGAGCCAAATATTCCAGTTTCTAAATAGGATTCAAATTAAGGGAGCAAACCTCCCATCCATGCATTTTTACCTGAATTAAATCAACTTAAACAGTTATGCACAGCTTTAGGTGATAAAACAGCATTTACATTCTTAAAAGCCACTCATCTGTGCTGTCATTAGTTCTTGATGGTATAAATCCTACCTCTTTTCTAAACAAAACAGTTTTTAGAGGTAATAAGCACAGCATTGGAGGATTTTTTTAAAGTGATTTTAAAAGTACCTTTATGAATACGAAAAGTGACTTACAAATCATTCAGAAACAGGTAAAACTAAGTAAGAGGAACCTAATTTCCATTTAATTTTCCATTCTCATCAAGCTCAGTTTATTCAGGTCTGATTAATTAATTCCTGTAAAGTGTTCTGAAAATATAAAACACTTCATAAATACTAGATAATAATAGAGTACTTAAGGAAAAAATAATTTGTTAATTTGCATGGAGTTTTAGGAATTAGCATTTATTTCTTTTCCCTATCTAAGCAGGCCCATCCAACACCTTCTCGCTATCAGAAAATGCTCTGGCAGTTACAGGGTAATGCACCTTCACATACTTTATGTGCCACAGTTCACAGAAAATGAATTCAGAATGCCTTGCAAAGTTGTACTTATAGAGGAATATACACACGGATGGGTTTTGTTCCAAGTTCACTCTCCCCCTTAGCAGGCACCCAGGTGCACTGTTTCGGGGGTTAAACAGCAGTCTGCCACATTTTGAGCTCTGTGTTTTCTCAGCCTACTGTCCAAAGAACCTAAAACTTCACTGACCACTTCTAAAGCAGTTGGAATAACGTAACTAAGACAGAATCATGTATCATCCATACTTATATCTGGGTATCTTATGACGCCTTCTCTCAGTACATGTATTTCTATACCTCTACAGCTCTACAATAGAACAACCATTCATATATCCAATTTTCATGCTTAGAAAGGGTGAATTTCATGATCTAACCTTATGTACGGAAACAAAACTTTCCAGGAACTACACACCGACTATTGGTATGAGCACTCTGGAGACCAGTTAGTACCTAAACCAAAGGCTAGGTAGGGTATGTATGTGCAGCCTGGAATCCTGCCTGATCATCTCAGCATAAGTCATGTTGAACACTAGATAAAACAAACAATCTGTTTCTAAAGTGGTGTAAAATGCAGACAGCAATACCACCTGGGATCAGATCCTCTGTGACACTGGAAACGGTGCTGGTGAGGCATCAGCACTTTGCTCTCCTAGTTGATTCTGAGCTGGTGCTCTATTCACCTGCTGAACAGAAATAAGGCCACGTCTGGACTGAACAAAAACTGGTTGGGGTTTTCCTGGAAGGGTGTCGTGGTTTAAGCCCCTCATGCAGTTCGCTCTCTCACTCCCCCCTCTTTCTTTCCCCTGCTCCCAGGGGGATGAGGAGGAGAACTGAAAGAATGCAACTCCCATGGGCTGAGATACGAACAGTCCAGTAACTAAGGTATAACACAAACCGCTGCTGCTACCACCAGTAATAATAATGATAAGGGAAACAACAAGGGAAGAGAACACAACTGCTCATTACTGATACCCCCACCCTTCTGGGTCTCTGCCCCTTGTCTTTTTCATCCTAGGCATGACATGCTGTGGTATGGAATACCAATTTGGTCAGTTTGGGTCAGCTGTCCTGTTTCTGCTTCCTCCCGGCTTCCCCTCCTTCCTGGCAGAGCATGAGGCTCAGGAAGTCCTTGGTCAGATAAAACATTACCAAGCAGTAACTGAAAACATCAGTGTTATCAGCACTATTCCCAGGCCGAAAGTCAAAACCACAGCACTGCACCAGCTACTGAGAAGGGGAAAAATGACTGCTACTGCTGAACCCAGGACAAGGGAGACACAGGCTGAAACATACAGCCTAACCTTTTATGCCCTTTCATATCTTGAAACATTCCCCAAGTAAAACCAAATGTTTTCCCGCACAACTTTGGCTGTCCACACACAGGCTGGGTCACTTCCATGCCCTTTTCAGTAGACGCAAATAATGGAAATGACAGCATAGCTTAAAGAGAACACTCCCCACTATGCACCTCTATAAGAAGTGCTACAGGACTGAAGGCGCTCATCAGGCGTAAGATTTAAAGGTAGAGCCATGAGTCCATAAAAGTCAATCCTTACAGGAGCAGTGGGGTTATCAAGCTGACATCCGAATCACCTCCTGAGGGGTGCAGCCTGCACACAGCTGTGATCACCCCTCTCGGTATTTTCTCTGTCATGTCAGCTAGGGATGGTCTGTGTTCCCATGCCACCATCTCTGTGCACAGAGTCTGCATTGCTCACCCAGGAGGAGAGAGAAGACTTCAGAAAGCAAATCCTGAATTACTGGACTGTGCTGTTCCCATCTGGACGTAGTTCCCTTGAAAATCCCAACTGGCCCTGTGCAGTTGTTGAAACTGGATGTCTCAATTACAAGGAGCTCAAGGATTTGGGGAGCACTGTCAGATGATGCAGAAAGCATCTTTCAACATGGCATTTTGGTTTAATTTCCCTCAGTGCAAATGTTTAACGCTTTTGTATTCTAAATGCACCGAATTTGACCACAAATGATGCTGAAATTTATTATATGAGATCATTTAAATTAAAAAGGATAGGCTGGGAAGAATTCCCAGTATTCCAAGATTGAATTTTAGTCCTCTTCCAGAAAGTATGAAACACCCCCCCCCCCAAGTATTTTTACAGTAACCATGCTAAAAGAAGAACAGTTGGGTTTGCTACACTGAGGATTTCTACTTTCCTCACAAGCTGATGAGTTTACAGTTACTTCCTAATATCCCTATCGAGGCTTAAGTATCTCTGCTCCCCTTTGGTCACAGCATACAGGAACTGCAGTTTATCACAATGTTGCTTCACTGAGTTATGTCAGATAATCTCACCTCAGGAGTGGGTTGAGAGCAGGCACAGAGCCCAGCTGATGGGTGCTGCCGTGGTCTAGACTCTCCCTGGCCCTTCTTCCTTCTGGCATCCCCAAGCAGTGTCTATTAATGCACTGCTTGTTTGCTACCAGAGGACTAGCCAGAAATAATCCGCAGTATCAATTCATTATAGCAAGGGTATGGAACCATTTTTTTGCTACATAATGTGCAAAAATCAACAGTATCTTCCACTTAGAAAAACCCAAAAGCAAAACACCCCAAAAAATGCCTTTCAAGCTTGCTGCCAAATGTACCTGTTAAGAACATGAGATTTGATGTTAAGGGCTTCATAAACTCACTAAAGCAAAAAAAGAAAAAACCAGCTCTTTTCATCAGGCTGTTATTAAAAGGTTACCATGCAGTCTTCCATGTCTTTATCTACACAAAAAGGCAAACTAGATATGACAAAAAACATCCCCACCACTATCTCCAGAGTCACCACAATGCAGTGAAAGAACAAATTATCTGGGGGCTCATTCCATTTTCTGCTGTTTAAGAAAGTAGCAAGGAAAACAAAGTTAAACTCATGACCAACTGTACCAACCAACAGCAATATTCCAAACCATACAGAGGAGGATGTTGTTTTATTAGCAGAACTAAAGTGGCCTACAGAAGGAGAACCACACATTAAAGTCCACTTTTGTTGTGCAGGATTCCACAGCTAACTTCTCCTCCACTAAGCTCATACTGGATCTGACTCAGTCTTCTTGCTGGAAAGAAATTTTCTCTGTCCGTGACACCAAGCTGCCCTGCTCCACACAAATGCTGGTGTCATTACCACTAAAACATCACAAGGTTCTGATAATCCATCAAACCCTTCACTCCTGCAAATCAAGGACTAAATGTTTTGCTCAAACCTTAAACTCTCCAAGGAACTCTTATGTTTTCATCTATAAATATTCAATGTTTACAATGAAAGTCAGTACAGTGAAAAGGAACAGCAAGTAATTTATGTTTTATGCAACGCAAAGGCATGGAAACACACTAGTTTTTGACCCTTGTGGAGGACCAGGATCCAGGAGCTGACAAAACTCTCCTTTACAGATACCACTTGCACTCAAAGCGAGACTGCCTTACCAATGAGACAGGCAGATCCTGAAGAAGAATGAACATTAAAATGCACTTAGTCCAGTCAGGAATTCTGGCCCTCGGGAATGTGTTTCCGCTCCTGCCCAGGCAATGCAGTGCCAGAACGTGCACCATTTGGTGACTGTTAAATGGAGCAGCACAGCAAAATGGCAAACATACAGGAAGGAAAAACCGTTGTTCCTGGCACTGCTGTCATCAATTTTCCTATCTGCCTTGGTCTGAGCCAGTCAAGGACACCCACATGTGGGAAAAAGCCCATGAGACCCCCATTTAAGGATTAAGGTCATGAATTCACAGAAGAATCTTTTTCCTTTACTCAATGGTTAGTTTGAAATGACATATTGGAGATTAGATCAGCTCCACTTTCAATTCAGGTTCAGCTTCAGATTTTGTCCAAGGACATCTAGAGACAGCTGAAGTGGCCAGCATCTGTCCTATCTGCAAAGAGAAGAAATGAAGCCCTGGCAGAGACAGCAGCAAAGCTCTGATCCAACATCCACAGTGGGCTTTTGGGTTGGATTTTCTTTTTTTTTCTACCTGTGGTGCTCCGTACGGCACAAACTCTAGGCTATCTATTTGAAACCAGCAGCGCTGTGCGCAAGTCTGTTCATGCACCATATTCTGTCTTTATTACATCTGATTCAGCATTCCTACTTGATAATTCTGTCCACACAACTAGAGTTTTGTTTCATCTCCTACACACTTCAAATGAAAGGACTAGAGGAGAACTCACTATTGACTATCACCAGGGCTGCCAGTAAGTGTAACCTCTACAAGCGTTTCTCCTTGCTTCTGTCCTAGTAGGAGAAACTAGGAGCCACACAGAGGAAATCACCAGTATTTTTTGGTTATATGGTGGAATAGAAAGAAAACCAGCACAGACTGGCTCAGAAAGGAAGGGCAAATGTTTGTGAGAAAGTGAGATATTACCACAGTGTCCCTGACAGAACTGGTGTAACATCCACGTTCTTTGGCTGTCTGTACGGCTTTACAGAAGAGATCACCACTGAAATAACTGGTCATGTGTAAGCTTAAAACACTAGCACTGAAAAGTCCACCAGACCCAAATGCAGGCCAAAGGTCCCTTGCAAAAGAGGTGCATTTGATTTTTAGAAGGAGATATTTGCATTTCTTAAATAAACCATCAGCTTCAAGCTTTCTGCACACGTACACCTTAAACCTTGCGTGGAAAACATGGCCAACACCTTCATCTTCACAAAGGATTCTGTCCTTTCCCTGTAACTCCAAATGGACCTTTTGTCAAACTGACACTTTGCAGCTCACTAGGCTGTGTGGCTCTTTGGGGAAAAGCAAAGCAGAAAACAGTCCAGTTGTTTGGTTTAGCAATGAAGTTTCCCACACACGCATGCCAATTTATTTCACTGAAAATGTCCCAACTAATTGCAACATTTACCCTTAGAGCACATGCATGGCAGTCACATTAATACACCAGAAGACAATGGCTCCAGAGGAGCTATTACCCTGTACCAGGCCAATAATCCACAAACAGTAAAGGATTTTCACAAAAGATTCAAATGGCTTCCAAGGAGCTGTTACAGCACATCAGGTAAATAAAATATTATTGAAATGTATTTTTTGCATTTAAATCACTTGCAGCAGGTGCATAGGAAGTAGCATATAATAAAATGGCTCACATTCCCTTGAATACTAACGAGAATCAGCGGAAACATTTAGCAAGAAGCAGCAGCAGCAGCAGGTTCTTACCATGGCAAGAGGAACGATTCCCACAAACATGGTCCGGCTGACAAAGATCTCAGAAACCACCAGTTCACTCAAGGAATCATCTCGAGGGTATTCCACCTGCCAGGTGATTTGCTGGGCCCCCGCCAGGCTGCTGGTGTTGTCGATCTCAAAGTCCATCTCCAGGACCTCAAAGGAGGACATGTTTGCCCTGGAGAAAAGAAACAACAGAATTTCCCAGAACATCAGTGGGATGTAACAACATGTACCTTGATTTCTCCTCTATCCACCAGAAGATTACCATTAACTTCAATATGCACACTTCAAGACACTGACAGAAACCTATATAAAACTATATACTGGGCATAAAGCAGCATAAACAGCTCCTTTATAAAGTAACACTGTACCTTTTAGTTTCCCGAAATGGAGCCATTTTTCCCATGAAACTCTGACATTCATTCGCCATAATCACAATGAACGTACAGAATAAGCCCCAAACCCTGGGAAATGCATTGCACAGATGCTGCTAAATTATTTAATATAGCATTAATATAATGTTGTTTTCTGACGCTCTGAAACAATAGAATACTTGGGCATTCCTCATGCTGTATCAGAAATGAGCTCTAGGCGGGGGGGGGGGAAGTCTCAGACTCAAACTTCTCTATCTCAGTGGAAAAACATGGATTTGCAGAAATTATACATGACAAAAAATGGGGGGTAGATTATCCTTGTTTTCAATTCATGAAAACATTCTTCTCATTAGTGCTGCAGCCTTGTAATTACATGGTGATCATTACAGATTTCTCATCTGGAAATAAAAGCTTAAAGGTAAAGAAATGGATGAAAATACACAGCATTCAGAACTGTGCTTAAATTATTTCTGCTTTTGTTAACAACAACACTTAGCACTCTCCTCTGGTCAAACACGATGTAAATATTAATAATTAATCTTCAGGTTAGAAAGACAGATCTTCATGTTACAGAGAAGAAAACAGACCCCAAGATTTAACTAACAGCACTCGCTGTACCCACAGCAGGGCCCTATTTAGGAAACAGACTTTGCTCAACCAGCGCTTTGCTTCTACAAAAATTAAGGTAGTTTACAAAGCAGCATGCAAGTTCCTGCCCCAATTTCCCAGACAGACACCTGCAGTGTGGTGCCCTGGTGCAGCTTACAGAGCATGGATGCTCTTTCCAGGGATGGAAAGGCAGCATACCTGACTGCAGACCCAGCCACTTAATTTTTTGCTGTCAAAGAGATGGCCAGTGTTACCAATGTTCTTGAAGTTTCAGGGTATGTGCTCATAAAATAGGTTAAAATCTGAATTTGCAGCATTTTAGTCCACTCTATATCAACCTGAATGTGCTCATATTGTGAGCATAAGATGGCTTGCTCCCAACACAGGCAGTGTCCCACGCATGAAGGCACCCCTCAGGTATTATTTCACCCTTTATCCTGTCCCCCAGTACATTGTCAACCATCACTCTAAGACCTGTGTTCATAAAAAGTTTTAGCTTCTGCTACAAAGAATAAAGATTTAAAACATCTTTTTCCTTTTCCCAACTGCACAGAGGCAGAATCTGGTTGTGCCATATGTTTCTGAAGGCGCATTGTAAAGGAAAAAACCAATCTGAACAGGAATTGATTTTTATGTTTTCTGTCTGACAACAAACACCACAAGCATATGATTCAATGCCTCGAAGATAAATATTTTCCATGCTGACACGAGATAATAACCACCTCCAGGCAAAACTAGAAGCTACTGAGGCATCTTTTGGGTAGGCAACCAGACAACCAGTAAAACCCTTTTAAAACAAAAACTATCACACAATACTAGGGATTTAATTAAACCATTTCAGTCAAAAACATGACCACAAAGTAGCCCTCAACTTCATTGTTTTCTGTGTATCACTTCTGGCAGTTTGTTTTATCTAAATCACATAAAATTAATTTCCTCATAACACAGAAATAAGATTTTGAGATGAGCTTTACACTGACTGTGGATCTAGATACTGGGCCTGTAAGTTATGTGCAGATCAAGTCAGTAGCAGTCACACAGAAAAACACCAATGAGTGGATTCAAATTTGGAACAAAACCACTGATGGAGAGTTTTACTTTAGATTCACCACTTAAATAACATGTCACTGACAAATCTATTCCACGTGTCCCCGTGATGGGGCTCAGCCCATCATGCCTTCCATTATTCCCTTCCTGGTTTAATTTTACACATCCAAAAAGTAACCACAATAGTGGTTTTATATTTTAAAGACAGACTGGGACTCAGATCTCCCTAAGAAAAGATTGTGTCTTGACTATATAGCAAGCTGAAGTAATTGCCAGGGAATAAAATTGCTCTTGTGCCTCTAAATATGCAAAGGCCATCACTGCATCCTTAGCATGGCTGTATAGCTGTAAAAGACATAAGTTTCATTTAAAGGCAGACATGGTTACACACTGCCGGATCTGAAATGAGTCTCTGTGCATCCACAAAAGAGCAACAACTCACATAAATAAACCCTCCTCAGGTCTAAGTAATACTAATGTACAAACTAAAGCAAAGCTGACTTCCCAGATTTCCCAGGACTTTATTGGTCCTGGTACCAAAGCCAATCCTTACCATCACCTAGAAAAACAACATGGCTTAACAAATGTTAGCTGCTTTGTTTCAGATGCAAATCATGGTGTGTGACTTGATTAAAGGATCCACCTCTTTTCATTTGGACTTTTGCTGAAAGAAATGGACTTATTTTCTTATGATCTCCCTTTTTAGCTCTTCAGTCTTCAAGCAATTCCAAATGCTACAGTATCTGAAACACAGAGCATCCAATGAACTAATCCACCCTCTTTATTCTAAATCTCTTACAAGCTTACAAAACCCCATGATAAAACCTGAGAAGTGAGTTTCTTTCTTGCTAGGACTAGTGCCTTCCTACTGGCTGCTGTATCTCTTATCCTGCAGGGGCTTCTTTCCCCGAGGAACGCTGGTACTACATGCATAATTCTTGCAATTTATTAACCATCCTCCATAACACCATGCACAAAACAACTGTATTTTTCCACTGAAATTGATGGGGGTTGCTAAAGTAAAACCAGAGATAGATTAAACCATACTCACGACTTTGAATGTTAGCATTTACTTATATCAGCTTCCTTACCTGTTAAATCCACGTCAAAACACTGGTATCTAAATCTCTCTCCTGGCTATAGAGTATTATACGATAACCAATTTTAAAGGCAGTCACTCCACCCTGCCATGGCAAATCTTCAGCTTTTAGTCTGATCTGTAGCTGGTGGCCAGTATGTTGGTCTTTGAAGTGGATCTGCAACTGCCTGGTGAAGACAAAACATTGCCAGCGGGAAAATCCACTAGCTGAGAAGATGACAACTGAGCTCATGCTGTTATCAGCCATTAAATCCCGCTAATCCAAACTTTATCCTATAAAGATTTTTCAGCTTTTTCTTGGGTCATATTGCATCTTTCTCTTAAATACATTTGCACCATCAGGAAGAGTCTGATGGAATCCAAGGACTGTAAATCACTGCTTTCCACATCTTTCCTCTCTTTTTAGTTAAGTATTGCTATTGTCCAGTGATCACGGTTTGGAAGGACTTTGCCAAATCCCAGTTTAGAGGAGCAATAAAAAATAAAAAGTCAAAATTACTTCTATAAAAAAAGATTATTTCCTGCAAGCGCAAGGAAAAGACCTTATAATTTTAGGCAGCTGGCATGCTTGCTAATAAGTCCATTTCTATGGAAATGAGTTCATAACTATTAATTTTGCCTGCTCCTGATCTATTCTTGATGAGCCTTTCAAATTTAGAAAAGCGCTTCATGATTCTCTCAATTTGGTAATTACTAACTCCCTTTGATGAATCCAGCCCAGTGTTTCAGACATGAGACATTCATTACACATTTTTCTTTCTGGTGAGAGGAGAAAAAGAAACCATAAGCTTGGATATATTTCCTCTTGCAAACTCCAGTAAGTAGGTCTTCTTCTCCAAACTGCAAGTTATAATCCTGTTTGTGTACATTCACAGTGCTACCTCTGTTAGGTGCCAGGAGAACCCCCAAACCCTTGAGACTTCTCCACAACTTCCCATTGTTTAGTCTAATATATATCTAATGCACCAAGACCAAGTCCATCACAGCCCAGTCAAGCTTTCTAACATACATAGTCTTCATCCTGCACCCAGCAGCAGGCAGGCACAGTTGTGATCCCAACCCGGAATAGGAGAGAAAAGAGTTTTAGCACAGAATGGTAAATCCAGTCTCAATGAAGCCAACCCTAGCTCTGACCAACTCCGGAATAGGAAGAGTTAATCAAGAGAGGAAAACATTGCTAAGACCCATAACTATCCAGCAATGGACATATCCTGACACAGGCATGCAGAGCCCAACTGCCTTGCTGGGCTTGCCAAACTCAAGTTCTTTCTCAAGATGTACATTAAGCCATACAGGAGCGAGTACTCCATTCAGAAGCGGAGTCTCTCCTCAGTTAACAACACTCTCCCAGAGGAACAAACCACAGCCTGCACGAAGCACTGGAAAACTAAGGCCTGAGTTTCAAGTGTCCTTAAGTACCTTAGAGAACTCTTGCATGACTGCATTCAGATGCTGTGCGGGTTTTGGAGGGCTATAACATTACCTGGTCATATATGTTCTGATTTTCTTCCTGAATCTGCCACTGGATGCAAACAGTAAGAAAAAGATATGCATTTTTAAATCTATATCTAAAACAAATCCAGTATCAGATTTTTGTTTCCCTCTACATTTGAGTCCTGTGTCCAGCTCTGGGGCCCCAATGCAAGAGGGACTTGGAGCTGTTGGAGTGAGTCTATATGAGGCCATAAAGATGCTGAGAGGGTTGGAACAGCTCTGCTCTGGAGCCAGGCTGGGAGAGCTGGGCTGGTCAAGCTTGGAGAAGAGAAGGCTTTTAAAGGGAGACCTTAGAGCAGCTCTCAAAGCCTAAAAGGGCTATAGGAAACCTGGAGAGTGGCTTTGGACAAGGACCTGTAGGGACACAACAAGGGAGAATGGCTTTAAACTGACAGAGGGGAGATTGAGATGCGCTCTTAGGCAGAAGTTCTTCCCCGTGAGGGTGCTGAGGCTCTGGCACAGGGTGCCCAGAGAATCTGTGGCTGCCCCATCCCTGGCAGTGTTCAAGGCCAGGTTGGATGCGTCTTGGAGCAACCTGCTGTAGTGGAAGGTGTCCCTGCCCATTGCATGGGGTTGGAACTGGATAACCTTCAAGGTCCCTTCCAATCCAAAGCATTTTATGATATAGAACCTTATTAAGTATTTATATGGAACTGCATTGGCTTTTTGTTTTCACAGAACACTAGCTTGCTGTGCATGTTCACCACAGTTCTAAAGTGAGAGGCTTTAATAAGTACTACAAAAACCACCTGGTATTGAAATAATACTAAATTTAATTCATTCCTAAATTCTGTCCAAGCCAAACATGGAATTACTGAATTAAGTACAGGAATGATACACAGTGACTGACGTTTTGATGGCAGTGACACTCTAAATGGTGAGTAGTTACCTGAAATAAACAAATGCCTATTATTAGCTATTAAGGAAGATTTACGTTGACAACCAAACTGAAGAGCCTGTTGTATGTATGGTTAAAAAGAATGAAGCATGCGGAATGCCACAGTGAAGGATGAGAGCTCCTGGCTCCCACAGCCAGTTCATCAACAATTTAGTTGATAAAAGTCAGACCCTTCTATTAGTGCACTTGGCTATTACAGGAAATCATGAGTTTCATTCATTCATAAAATAATGGTTTCAGTAAATGGCAATCTGTTTATGAGGCCCACAGCAGTGTAAACAAACCCCTAAAAACCATGGAGCAGACACTAGGTAATTGAAGATAATTAAATGTTTGGTATCATGTTGCTTGAGAATCTTTTCAAGGTTAATAATAGTCAATTCTTCCTCCCTCTGATAAACTGTCACCAGATTCAATGAGAACAGGACTACATAAGCAAGGTACATAAGTTTATAAAGTATTTCAGTAATACAGGTCTCACTCCTCTGATCTCAAGAGGATTAATTTCATAACTATGGTTTACTGAAGAGCAAACACAAGAGGAGGCTTTTTAAGGACTGACTGGAAGTGCTCAAGGTCCTAACTTCCTGCTGAAGTCAAAAGAAGCAGCAGACAGCCAGGACCTCTTGGGCAAAAGATCCAGATTAAAGGTCTTGACCTTCTCCCCCTTAGGAAATAAAGATCCCAGGAACCTGAGGTGAAGGAAATGAGAACAAATACCTACTAACTGAGCAGCGTCCAGCTTCTGAATTATGAAGATTTACATACTGCCAGCCCTTTCAGCTACAACATCCTTAAGCACAATTCAGAACAACTTCCTGGGCTGAAATGGTGTTAAATACAACATAACCTTGTGTTACATATGAAGTTTGACTTGATAATGGATATTAAAGCTTAAACTTTTTTTCTCCCAGCATGTATCATTTTCACCAGGCTGTAAGCACACAAAGCCTTACACAACCTTGAAAGCAGCCTACTCCCACTGTTCTCCAGGGGAGGCTGCTGAGGAGGGGGCTCACCGGATATGGGTCCAGCTGGAGCCCTGCAGAAATAAGAGCAGGTATCCCTGAGTGTTGCATTGTGCTGCAGAGATGGAAAAGGTCTGCTTGGTCTCCTCTCATGATGCATCTCAAAAGCACAATTTGCAATTTGCTCTAAGAGAACTTGCTCTGTCATCCAGCTGACTTCATACCAACTACAGGCTGCTGCAAAACATTCCTTAGTACCTGATCTTGTTTTACTTTCACTGCTGTAAAAAATCATGCTCCTCAAAGATGCACAGGCAGATGTAAATGGCTACAGAGAAAACCAAGCTGCTAAATCTGTTCAGAACGTCCAGATTGACACAGCACTTTTTAATAATCCACTAAAAGCTATAAAAAAAACAAGAAGAAAATACTTTTGCTCCAAACATACCACCAGGATCAGCTATTATTAATGTTATTTTGCTTAGCAAACATTTTCCCACAACTGAAAACAATAAATCTAGATAATGAGCAAACCTTTTAAGCTCTTCAGCTTCTTCCACTGCCAATTCACAACTGTGCTGCTCACTAACAACTTGCAATAACTTCCACTTTCTTTATTTTATCAACATCATCATGACAACCCTGGAGACAACAGAGACAATTGCTTCCATTATTTTTATTTGCTTCCAAGCTTGTGACAATGCACAGAAATTCTTCTGGTAGAAGACTCCTTAGATACTATTTGAGTTAGCTTTTAACAAAACAGGACTTTGAGGGGCACATTCAGGATGGAGGGAGTTGCTGTGCTCCACTGGTAACAGGTATTGCTGGGCACTGAGGCTCCATTTGTTCCTTTGTCATGACTCTCCCCTTTTGAAGCAGCATGTAATCTTTTGGGTTTAAAAAAGCAATTTGACTGCACTGGAAAAAATTTCCAACTACCATTTAGAATCTCTTTATTGCTGTGCTGTGTATTTCTTGAAATAAAGCTTCTCTGCCAGAAGAAAGCATCTTGCTGGGGAATATAACAAACACATCCAGTACAAAATTGGAGCCGGGGTTTAGCTGATGTTGGATGCAAGTACAGAGGGAGCTATTGTTGTTTGAAAAATAAGAATGATTTCATGATGAAAGATTTATGCTGAATCCTAACCAGTAAATAAATATCAACAGCCCAAACCCTGCTTATAGTTTTTCTCTAACTAGTCAGAAATTTTTGCATATTTACATACCATAATCACATAGTGTGTTTTCAACATTGCTGTGCAAGCACCTAAAACACAGTATAAACAAGAGATGGATTTTGAAAGAACCAATGACTGAAAATTTGGGATAATAAACGCAGTGACAAGAGAACCTCTTTGTAACACAGGAACACGCATATAAAGACCATCCTGCCACAGACTCTCGGAAGACCTTTTAAAGAGCATGAGTCCAACTTGTGATAAGGAGTCACTTGGTGACTCTTGAATTTTATATCTACAAATGGGTACGCAGCTTCCTCATCCTCCTAGACAGGTAAGTTTGGGTAAGTGTCCTAGATGCACCCTAATGGCTCAAACTACATTTCCAACAACATGTTTCCTTGGCATATTAAATAGTGCATGTTTTTTATAGCCCTGCCATTAGCATGAAGTGATCAGACTCTTCTGCACACACCAAGTGCATCGGAAAAGACAACCAAGACCAGACAATCTAGGAGAAAGTTGCTAGCAATGCAGTTGCTATTTAGAGTTCAGAACTACAATTAAGACTGACAGCTGGATCTGCTTGGGGACAAAAATCAACCACAGGGGATCTAAAAAATGCAAACTCCCCACACACTGAATTTATGAATTAAAGGAAAGATGATACAAGGTGCAGACTCTGACACTAATATACCTAATGTGCTGGAGGATACATGAAAACAGTGACAAATGGGGCTCTCCACTTCAGGCTTTAAAAGGTCTAATCCAACACCTTTAGAACTTAATCCTTTGCTTAATGGGCAGACAGGGTAAAGGAGTAAATAACAGAATGCCAAGCAGCCAGCAAAGACAAGGGGAAACTAAAAGAAGTGTTCTTTTCTTTCTAAAGCTTGCTAAGAGTGCACAGAACTCATGAGTCTGCCGTCAAAGCTGCTGCAGTATCATCTGCATGAAACGATGACAGAACGAATCCAAACAGGATTCCTCCTATTCCTCCTATATTCTTTTTAGATTTAGATAAAATCAAGCATCTAATGAGTCAAACCTAGCTTTCTTTGAATGTACTCATAGATGGAGAGATGATGTGCAGGGTGTCCTGCTGCCAAGCCACACTTCTGCTAACAAATAAAGGCCATGAGGATGTCCTCGAAGAAGTTAAGGCAGGGATCAGCGTAGCCCATTAACACAAAGGGACCTCCTTTCTCCCCAAGGGAGACACTCAGTGTGCATAAAACTGTGTTGTTTTATAGGCTGCTAATTATGTTTTAAGAAAGAGTTACGCTCTTCTTCTCACTATGGATACCCACTGAACAGACAATAAAAATGTGAAAGTGAAACTGGCAGATAAACACCCGTTCCTCATGTTTTAATTAATAAACAAGATTAATTCCTCCAGCTGAGCAAACACAGGATGGATCAGGGTCTGCCTTCAGCCTATGAACAGAAAAAGCCATCTGCAGTAATTCTCTGTGTGCCTCCACCCTTTGCTAACCACGATCAGCCTAAAGTCCTGATCTTCCCAACAAAACTAAAAGCAAGAGAGAAACAAGCACTTTAATGCAAGTCACACCATTAAAAGCCTATTTTCATCCTAAAAATGAGCCCAAATTTTCCTAGAGTGCAAAGATAATTCCAAATAACTAAAAGCAATGGGGCAGATTTAATATTTCTCTCTTTAAAAATCATTCCACAATTACTTTCTAATGGCATGAAAGGGAGGTCAACACCAGGGTCACCACGTAATGACTCTAGGTCACCTCTTCAAAGGGTAATCACTACTTTGTCATACTTGAAAGACAATGATTTCCCAACACGTGATGAATTTCAAATATAGTGACAGCTAATGGGGAGCCGCATGGATATTGTTCAGAGCTAAGGTCATATCATGAATAAATGAGTTCAAGCACAAGTGTGTTGTAAGTGAGGTTAATTCATTTAGTTTCTGAAAAGGAATAGCGAGAAATGTAAAGGGGAGAAGTGGTGTTCTGTCCCACCTTCCCCCCCACCCCTGTTTAAGTGATGAAACGTCCCCCCAGGAGTTCATTTCAATGACTTTCCTTAGCAGGGAAGGCTTTACCCTGTGTCCAAGCTGAGCTGCTCACCAGCATGTAGCCAGTGGGAAGAATCACCGCTGGGGACATGGCACTGGGGCCTCCCACACTTCCTCATGGAGTCTGGGCAATGGTACTGTTCTGCTCAGCTCGTGCAAAGACACCAGTGCGGTGGATATGATGTTATAGTGACTCCCTTATTACCAAGTGTAATAGTCACACAATTTGGGGATTGTTTTGGTTTTTCACTTTCAATGCTCCAATTACAAATGTTACCACAGCAAAAAAAACTGCTGTCATGAAGAACAAAGAGTCAGATAAAAGGATTTCTAGCAAAAGAAGGCAGGTTTCTGCAAGCACTGCAAACCACGCTCAGCTGCATTAAACATCCTTAAAGTTAAGGGTTAATTAAAACAGAACTGACAAAATCCTCCCTCCTATTCCAATCTTTTCTGCACCTTTTCAGGATTTCATAACCCCCCTGTCCCTCCTCCCAACTCTCTTCCTCCCCACACAAGAATATGCTCAGCCCTGGAAAACTGTTTATCTGAAATCCTTAGATTTTGTGAGTCCTGGCATTCTTTGAGACAGCTGTATTTACACCATTGCTGGTGGGTAGTCATGCTGGAAGCAATTAGCTTTCATGCTTTTTCAATATCCCCTTTCAAAAAGTTTGAGATCCCTCATTGCTTTTGATTTAGATGTAGACAAGCACTGGGTGAGGAGAAAGGAAATGAGTTCATCCATATGCTAAGTTCCTTTAGTTGAATTCAAATGCAGCAACTTCAGCTCCCCCCCACGTAGTGAATGACTCCACAGATACGTTCCCAGTCCATCAGTGAAAATGCTCAAAGGCCTTGAAAACCATCACCAAAACACTCCAAGCCAGCAGCTTCCAACACTGCTGCGTCCAGAAAAGGCTCAACCAGCCAGCAGCTACCTCTCACTTACACTGACTGGCTGCATTTGAGTAGTCTGTTGAGTTTAACACTTTCAAGGACACATCCTTTATATTTTACTATGAGAAAATCTGTCACTGCTGGACTACTTAAAAGAGGAAACAAGAAAAGAAATGGGAAGAAAACCATGGTAGAAGACAGTAGCTAACTGTATACTGATTGCAGTAATTGTATCCATTCCTCTGTCGGGAAGTCTTGTATTGTATTTCTAATATGCGCTGATAAGTGCATTCACAACATGATTAACTGCCTCCAGACAGGAACGGCTATTATGTTTAACAGACTGATTAGCAAGTGACAGAGCTGCAAACCGTACTCCTGGCAAATTGGCTGCTTTTAAATTACAGCAGCTTTTTTATGGTTCCATTTTTAAAATGCAATGGTTTGTTACACATATGCAATGTAATTCCTAGCTGACAATAAGTAATAGAGGATACTGAGCTTTTAACTTTTAATCTTCAGATCTCAATTAAAGAATTGCTCATTTTCTTTTAATTACAGCAAAATCTGCACCATACATGGCACTCATTAGGCAATATCCTGTCTTCAATATTGGTCTCTCAAAAACTATCCCTTAAACACAGGAGCAGCGTTTCTAGTCCCCTTCTTTTGGAAGTCCTATCTTGTCCAAGCAACCATTTTTGCTGGTTCTGTAAGCAGTCAACTAGGCCAGGATTTATTGTATTCTTCCCAGCATTTGATTAATTCCTTTTTCTTCCTGCCATGGGCACCTTTCCCATGGTCTTTCACAGAAACCCCAGAGACCTCTTGCAACAGGAATCAAAGCCAAGATCTCAAAATCTGACCTCAGCTCAGACTTGCTGTGGCACAGGGCATGCCCCATTATAGCCAGGACTGTTTATACCTCGCATGAAATGAGCTCCTCATTAGTGCCTTGTATTTTACAACAAACTGTAAGATTCAGAAGCACAATTCCTTGCAGCGCTGAAAATCCTGCCATCAAATGTGTGCTTCTGGTTTTAGACTGCTCTTATTTTTATCAATGCAACATATGAGAGCACCAGTCTTGGATTTGGGCCCTCTGTGTATTTCATACAAACACAATCAGAAAGACAGTCCTGACCCCAGAGAGTTGCAGTCCACAAGACAGAGACAGAGAAGATCCATAACAATCTGCATCAATTTAAATTCATATACAAAGCACAAACACTTTAAGCACAAATTTATCTAGAGACTTTCAAGCTCAATGACATCATGTACTTCAAACTAGCTTATTTATAACACAAAGCTTAGTATAAGGAGATAGAATAAATCAATTTGCTCTATCACAGAACTTCATCAGATACAATACAGATGGCTCTGCTACCATGGTTAAAAATAACCCACACATTTTTAAATCAGCTCAAGGCATTTATCAAACTAGGAAGCTGGTGGAGGAGGATGCTGTCTAGCTTGTATACAGTAATGGGAATATCCACACAGTGCTTTGATGCTTTCATTAATCTTATATCATGTGTTTACAATTTTACTGTGGACAGTCAGCTGAACTGGGAGAATTCAATTTCCCAAATCTTTGCTAAATAGCAGGAAAGAACAACCTGAAGTTGTTTATTTAACATACATATGGTGGTGGGTACATTCATCCAAAGGGAGACCTGGTTGTAGAACAGAACATAAAACGCTTAGTAACAAAACCAAGGTAAAGCAAACCCGGTGTCCTGGCTGAGCAGCCCAACACTTCCTACTGGATAAGAGAAGAGGACGGGAATTAATAGACCCTGAGACATAAGCCCGACAGTAAATTAATCATCAGGATGACTGCACCATAGAGGGTGCCCTGTAGATCCTGGCATCCTCCTGCATGGTCCTCAACCAGTTAGCTTGAGTTTCCCAGCTAATCTGAACCACGCAGCCCATAGAGTGCAAAACACCCCACAGCCTGGCAAATAATACTGCTTCAAGAAGGAAACTCATTTGTTTCTCAGCTTTCATCACTCTTGTTCTCACATTCCACCCACAGAGGGAAAATTAGGTGTTGATGATTGCTCACGATTTATTTACTAAAGGATTTGCTGCAAAGTTTTTGAAGGAGCTCTGTCCAGCAATTCCCACTGGAAGGAAACCTACCATGTCCCAGCATCCCTGCAGAGAGGGGACACAAAGCCAGCACGAACAGTTCAGAATGAGGCAGGACCATTCTCCATGCTGGCAGTAAACTCCAGGTCCTATGTAACCCTTACGAAACAAGGAGGGATTGCTCATGCTGCAATCACTTCCCAGTTTCTTTTTTTAAAATCAGGTGTAATAAGCTCCTGGGTCGCCAGAGCTTTGACATCCACTGCCTACTGTTTTTCTTCATAATGAGCTCTCTAAAGAAGACCAAAAGCTTTTGCAACTCAAATAAAGCCGGATTTCATAACAGTAAACCTCAAACATGTAACTGATTAAACAGGGGAAACTCAAAGCAACTAGATCAAACAGAAGAAAAATAAGAAGGCTCATACCCAGCTCTCGCCCCCAGATCCTGGTGCCACTGCAGGCAGGTCCTCCACACTTGGTCTCAGCTAACCTAGAGACATCCTGCACTGCAGTAAACTCCACTGCACATCTGCCCATCCCCAGGCAGATCCGTCCATGCTTCCTGCCTGCTCCTGCTCCCCTGTGCGTCTCTGTGCAGCCACCAGTGACCAGTTCCATGCTATGGCCCCTTCACATTGCCACATCCACACTTCCCTGGGAGGTTTTTCCCAGAGCACGCTCAAGCCTTGCTGCCAGCTTGCTGGTTTGAGCCCCTCTGATGGATTATAATGACTGCTTCCCATTTCAGCATCCTTGTACAATCTTGTGGGGTCAGAACACTGACCAAGGACAGCCCAACATAAGAAGAACATGGAGCCATTGGAATGAGCCCAGAGGAGGCCATGGACATGCCCCGTGGGCTGCAGCACCTCTGCTATGGAGACAGGCTGGGGAGTATAGGAGAGAGTTGGAGTTGTTCAGCCTGGAGAATTCTCCAGGTTGACCTTAGAGCAGCTTCCAGTGCCTGAAGGGGCCAATAACAAAGTCTCTCCAAAGGGCTTTTGACAAGGGCAGGTAGGGACAGGACAAGTAGGAATGGCTTTAACCTGACAGAGAGGAGACTGAGATGAGATCTTAGGAAGTGCTTCCCTGTGAGGGTGCTGAGGTGCTGGCACAGGGTGGTGCCCAGAGAAGCTGTGGCTGCCCCATCTCTGGCAGTCCTCAAGGCCAGAGCAGATGCTCAATGCACAGGGCAGAAGCACATAGGAAGCTTTACTCTCTGAAGTCCATGAGGCTGTACAGCTGCTTTCAGTGGGCAGAAGATGAAAACCTACTTTCATCTAAATCTAACCCTTTTTCCTGAGGACCATCATTAACAAGTATGTATCAAAATATAATAAATTGTGGCTAGAATACAATTTCAAAATTTACTTCTGCCGTTACAAGATAAATTTAAGAAAAAAAAAGATACCATTAGAATCCATTAGATACACACTTTAGACTTACTGGTTATTAAAACATATATTAGCTGCTCCCTGCTACTTCAATTTATCAGCTACACCATGCCCATATTTTGTTTTTAAGAGGATTACAGCAGCTCATCTAATTATACGAACGCTTCTGCAGGTTGCAATTGAAAATGAGATCAGTTGATAAACTCCTTTGATAAGGATTCAAACACATCCTAGGAGAAGAAGGTGACATCTACCCCT
Source organism: Forpus xanthops (assembly GCA_032466535.1). Lineage (NCBI taxonomy): Eukaryota > Metazoa > Chordata > Aves > Psittaciformes > Psittacidae > Forpus > Forpus xanthops. The sequence goes on along the minus strand of JASSUY010006785.1, from coordinate 13,773 downwards.
TCTGGGTTTGCTCTTTTGCAGTGGCCTTAGAAACGCACAGAATTGCTTCCCTTCTGCTCTTGCTCATTTCAAGTTCACCTCTGTCCCCCAAGATACTCACTGTTATTGCAGCATCCCTCCCCGTGCTGCCTCCCTGGCCTCACATATCCATTTCCCCTTTTACTGCCACCTGGCAGCCCTCTGACACCAAACCTGCTGTCCCCACTCTGCCACCTCTTTGCTGCTCTAGCAGCACCACCAGATGCCCTCAGCTTGGTCACCTTCAACCTCACTGATGACCCCATCACCAAACTACAGCCTTCTGAAACATCCCAGCCACAGAGGTATTTTTCTCTGTTCATAAGCTGAATATTGAAACTGATTTACAAGGGGCTGGAGCTAAATGATGGGGCTTGGAACAAGATGATCCTTAAGGTCCCTTCCAACCCAAAAAAGTTTATGACACTAATTCGTGTTTCTCACAAGTGGTGTTAAACAGCATTCTTAGGTTTCCGTGATATAATTGGTTTTAAATTGCTTTTAACACAGGAACATCAGGTTAATGAGTTTTAATCCAGTTTGACAGGAGGCACTGAAGCAGACATTGCATGTGTATAAGTCTGATTCTTTTACATAATAAAGTAATGCCATATTATTTACTTTGGGGTGAAACAATGACATCTTCAGCATAGAACCATGGAACAATCGAGAAAGTCTGGCAATCCTGATACACTGAAACATCAGAGGAGAGTGGGAAGAATTTATGGAAAGACTGAGAAGAATCAGAGGGAAACCAGGTTGGGAATTAAAACCCAAACCCAATCCTTTTCCCTTCTGAACCCCAACCCTTCCAAGTACTTCTCACCAGGACTCCATATAAACAAATCAGACTGTGGGAGGTAGGTGTAGATTATCAGCTTTAGCTGTAAGATGTGTACTTCTGCATATCATTTTGAGCAGGGCCAAAGCAAAAAGGCAGAAAAGCCTTTAAAATCAGGAAGCTGATTTGCAGGCAGTGCATAGGGCATTTCACTAACACCTGTTTTCATCACACTGACTTAGTTCTAGGGGCGTTTTACCACTTGTGAGTGACTGCAGGAGCTATTACTTTAAATTAAAATAATTTTCAGTTTCAAAGTCAAAATGTGAGTGTTCAAAGGAAACCTGAGAAGCAGAACAAACATGATAAAAGTTCCATTCCCCTTACACGATACTTGAAGTCACACTCTTTTTAAACTAGGTTTAATATTGGTCTGTACAAACTGTCTGCATCTGGCTTGTGGGGCAGAGAACACAAAGATCTTTGTGGAACCAATCTAAGGCTAAAGCTTCATTTTGCCGGAGTTCCCTCTCTTCATTTCTTTTCTTTCACTCCCAGACTTAATGTCTCTATCACCTTCCCCTAAACTAAGTATTTCCTTTGAGTGAAAAGCAGCATATTGTGAGCTGCAAGGATTCAGTGGCATCTCTCCAAAGTGCCCTTTCAATCCACTGAGAACAAGCCCCTCCGTCCTCTCCTTTCAGAGGAAAACAAGGGTCCATGTCCCATGCAAGTGACACATCTCTGTGGGACACAAAAGCCCCATCTTCAGGTCAGCCCCCAGGAGCACTGGACCAAGCTCCCTGGCACAAAGCACAGCCACAGATTCCTGGCCACAGTCCTGTCATGGAAGGAGGAAGGACATGGTAAAGACAAATAATCCACTTGGGAAGGACCACATCTTTTCCTCCCTCCATTTCAAATCTTATTTACCAGACATCCAAAGGCTGATTGGAAACTCACTTCCAGAAATGAAAGAACCAAGATAGGAAAAAGCTACGAGAAGATCAATCACACAAATATCTAGTGAATAACCCAGCAGGCCACAATGTTTCTCCGGAGTTCTGAGAGCAGCCAAGAAATGACAATACTCTAATTAAAACAGCTAGCTGCAAAACGCATCCAAAAGGCCTTCCTTCCCATGCAGCCCCTGCTCAGATACCAGGCAATGAAGTAAACATCAAGTTGCACTGGGAATTGTTTCCGTAAAGAAAATACAGATAATGAGGCATCCCTAAAAACTCTTCACTTTTTTCACCCCTTGGAGGAGCATGTGAATAAAAGGCATAGTGTCTGAGGCAAAAGGACAGATGGTTCTGCTCTCAGAGCAGTGCACAAAACCCAGGCTTATTACAAGTCTTTTACACCACTTTGGGTTTTTTTTTATTTACTCTTCTTTCTCTCTTCACTCATCTATTCATCTACCCATTGGAGTACTGAAAATTCAAGTTCTTGTTCTTCCAATTCATATTCAAATGGGAACATATAAAAGCACAGCACAGCTTTCAGCACTAAAGTTTGAAGAGTTTTGTTGTGGATTTTGGGGGCTTTAAGTGTGTAACAAGCCAATTACAGAGGCTGAATCAGTACCCTGTAGATGAATACACAGGAAATGAGAGGAACATGGCAATGGTGACACATCTTCCAGCCTGAACTCCCTGGAACATGTGTATATACTATTATTTTATGCATAATGAGTAACTTTAATGTGTTTATCTCATCAAGAAAACTACTTTTCCTCTTGCTTTTGCATTCCCTGGGTGCTTAATGAAGTGGGTTTACTTTTGATGATGACAAACACATAAACAATCTCTTCGGAATGATTCCTGTGCTTTGGCTGTGGTCTCCATAGATGCACTCATGTCCTTAGCTGCCAAGAAAAAATGACCAAGGCCAGCCACCTGCTTCAAAGGCCTGTGGGTACAAGAGATCTTCCACAAAGCACAGTAATCAGATGAGGGCTGAAGCTACTCTCACTCCTGAAGACACACACAACATTATTTCCTTTACAGTGACTTCCCATTCAGCCACAGCCTCTGAGACCCCACTCCTAGAACACGGCAGGTCTGACCCTGCTCATGCTGGCCAGCAGCCACCCTCGTGCTACATGGACACCAGCTGCACCCTGCAGCACCCTTCAGTACTGATGAGAGAGGCGGTTCTGCCACATGGAGCACAGCATCAGCCTCCCTGCAGGGATTCCTGGCCAGACACCAGTCTGCCAGACCTCTCTGCCCTCCAGGTGATGTACAAGCTATAACTAAAACACTCTTGAAGACTGTAAGATGAGCCAGAGAGCCAATGGAAAAGGTTTTTCCCATCTCTAATTATTGACCCAGAAGAGAAAACAGGAACCAAGAGCAGCACCGTCCTGCTGGGATCAAGTGTTTTAATGGTTTTGCTGAATGGATTTCTAGTGAAATGCTTCAGTCCAGTCCAATAACATGAAATAACTTCAGTTAAGAGCAAATTTACTGCATTAACAGTTCCCTTGTGGAACACCAAACACCTGCATAAAAGCTAAGAGATCCTAGATTTCCTGTTAGGAAACCATTCTAAAACCAAATTGCTGAGCAGCTCTAGTTATCTCTGTTACACAGGTGGCTCCTTCAGTAGAGCTTGGCTGTTTAATGCACATGGGCTCTGCTCTTCTGTCTTGATGGCTGCTTTTCCCTTAATTCTCCACTTGTCATGGAAACATCAGAGGACCCACTAACATGGAAAGCAGCCCTTGAAAAGCCACACTACAATACTCCACCTAAACTTAGAAGGGAAGTGAGTCTCACAAAACATACAAAACAGTTTAGGGAGAGTATACTCAAACCAATTGGACATGAGAACTAATAGCAATGTTTCTGCAAGGATACTAGAGAGAAGAGAACCAGTGAGGAGACCCATCATTTCCTAATTTATAAAGAAATTGTCCCTGATCCACCTGCATCATTGTTCCAGTTCAGCAACAACTGCACAACTGCTACCAACTGAACCATCAGTACTGTGAGCATCAGCATAATGATACTTTTTCTCTCACATATAACATACTTCCCACATCTTTACTTCTGGTCTTTAACCTTGGGGAAAAAAAAAACCACATACCTTGTAACTAAAAAAGAGACAAGGAAAAAAAAGGATTTAAGCCTAAGAATCATTACAATCACCACTATAAAATTATGGGATATACATTTAAATATTGCCATTGCAATCTGGAAACGGTTTTGTTACAATTAAAAGGATAATTACTTTTCACTGTTTTAACAAGCTCAACAATTACAATTTTCAAACAGCTTCTCCAGAGTGAATTTATTTTCACACATGCCAAGTAACACGCTCTCATGGTATTTTCTCTTTGACACATCAAGTCTTCTCTATGTAGCTTTATACTATGTTATAGCAATTTTCGTTTAGGGGACAACAGTGCATATATGCTTTCGTTTTCCTCAGCTAGATGCATGGAAAGTTGTTCAAAGCTAGAAAAATGCATGGAGAGCAAATACTCGGGCTAAGAAGTGCAGTTGCAGCAGCACACTTAGCAGGTGTCTGCTGCTCTACTTGTTACAGTGAAGATATCCAAGATCAATTAAAAAGTCAATGTTATTTGTTTTAAAAGACTTCCTATGCTTGAAAAATCAAACATTTTTATCTTTTGAATTGTATATTTCAATTTAATTTAAACTTAATTGGGAGGTAAAAAAATGAAACTTTGGCCTACTTGGACCTCAATTCCTTCAAAACCTATTGTTTTTATTGATATATTGTCAGTTCATATTCACTTATTACCATTTTTAATAACAGCTCTGGAGGTGCCACCAGCAAACCAAAAAGCAGTCATCACACAGGGCCAGGAGGATATATACAGCCAGAAGCAGATGGGACACAAATGGAATGGAAGATGGAAAAACATGTGCACCAAGCACAATCCTGTGTCACATTTGCAGTCCCCCTCCCACCCACAGGAAAGCTTCTCACCACTCGTACTGCCTATGCAACACAGACATAAAGTTTTCACATATCCTGGGTGTGAAAAGCTTTTCAAGAAGGGTTTTATTCAGAGCTACAATAACCAGTGGCACTGGCCATGAACTTACCTCCTCAAGATGACTACTGCATGCAGTACCATCTCACACACAAATCTACAGAGTAAAGTCATTTGTGAAAGCTACTTGGCAAACGTGAAATAATGTGGTTAAACCACAAAAAAGCTTGTGAACAACTCAAAACAGGCAGAAGGAAAACAAACCTTTCGCCACAAATTGTACCTCCAGCTCAAGAAATCAGGTTGAATAACTCACTGTTACGCTTTGGTTTGTTACCTGCTATGATACAACACAGAGCAAAAATCTTTGCTGGAGAATGAATGTGTTCTATTTAGAGCTCCATTTAGCAATGGCTTTACATGGTTTGCAGGTGTAGGTCATGGGTGAAATATAGACCATGGTCTCTGTTGCTTGAAATATAGATCTCTACAAACAGACTTATAAAACAAGCACTGGCTGGAAAACTGCCACTTTTTCACGTGCTTGTTACTCAGTAGAAATAAAGATGCTCATGAAGACTATAAAGGGGCACAAATTAAAATTACAAGAAAATATGAACTGTAAGGACATTTAGTATGTAATTAATTAAGCAGAAGGTCCTTAAGTTGCATGAAGAAGCTCAGTTCATAAATTCAGGTTTTTTAGCTAGTTCAGTTTCTGGAAGAAACAAAACTGGTGTTAGATTGGCAATACATCTTAACATGCCTCTTTTGCTTTAATCTATAACAATGTATAATGTTAATGTACAGTATTAAATTGGAAGGAAATGCAAACATGAGCCAGGGCAAAGAATAAGAAAAAAACATCCATAGAGGTGATATACACAGGCACCAAATAACCATCTATGTGGAAAAATAAAGTGGTACATCTACGCTGCAATAAAGCCAAGAGGTTCAGGGAACAGCAGAATTAATGAAACTGAGCTTCAGACTTGAATCTACCAAGGTCTAAGTGATCCATTTCCTGACACTGGTTTTTCATAATGGTGCTGTCCTGGGTGAGTTCTCTGGCGTCCAAGAGGCTGGAGATGATGCTGTGTCAGAAGGAGCCCTAACACAAACTCTTTTCTCTACCTAGTATTTTTATTTCATGAGACTTACAGGAATTCAGTATCTTTGGGAACTCTGCCTTTGTTAAACTTGGCTGAAAACAGAACACATACCTCTCCACCTTGTCTCCTTAGCAGTGAAGGCCAAAACCAAACCAACAGATTTAGATGACACCGAGGATGAAAGATTTTCCAGTAGATTATGCCTGCAAAAAAAGCTGGCACAAAGGCTGCACCACAAATGGGAATCGTTTGACAGTGCAAGACTGTATCAACCCCTCTTCTGGCAGGACTCAAGCAGGACCGCATGAGTTTTCCTAGGGGTATCAGTGACAAAAGCCAGTTAATCTGGAAAAAGAAGCTGACTATTGGAGTGACTTACATGGGAACAGAATTAAAGAACAAAGTACTGGTAGGCAGAGAGGCAGGGATTTATCAGTACTTGACGTGTGTTATCAAAAAGAGAAATGACTTCGTACTACTGCCTGCAAACCTTGCACATGATAACTGCTTAACTCCAGGGAGCTGAGGGAAAAGGGCACAGTATTGCCATTGTTACCCGATGTTCACACACATGGCCAACTAATCAAAGCCAACACAGGTCCCAGGAGGTGCAAGGGCTGCAGAACTGGGCCTCTCATGACTCACTCAAAATCACATAGGAACTGCACCAGAGCAAAAGCAGAAAATACATCCACATTCAGTTTGTTTCAACCTTCCTTCAACAGGACCATAAAGACTACAGAGTGTCGCCTCCTGAAGCATGCACCCAACATCATGAAGAAAAAGATCTGCTCTGACCTGCTCTCTCACAACTGAGGATGATGCATATGGTCTCTGAGGGTTAGTATTAAGCCTTTACTGTTGCAAGTGCAGTTTCACAGCAAATGGAAAGCCTGTAGCCCCTGTCAGTACATTGGCAGTCTCGCACCACCACGCCTTGTGATTGCCAAGCTGAGATTTTCACATTCAGCAACACCAGTGACCATCTGTTTCTTCCTTCTCCTCTTCCTCCTCCTTTGCTTCTATTTAACTCAGTCTTAAGTGACCAAGATATCCTGGAAGCAAAGGCAGATGAAAATCCACAGTGGATGATACAACATCTGCTGATTTAACTCCCAAGGAAAAGAAGAAAATTGCAACAAGGCTTTGAAAGAGAGTGTAATGTAGAGGGTTAATGGGGAAAACAGAGCAGCTTGAAGCTGAAGTCCTTCCAGTCTTGTGATTTGACATGCTGCGTCCCTGCGTGGCAGGTAGAAGAGCAAGGCCCCATGGAGGGTGTGTTAGAAATGGGAATGATGTGATTGCAGTGCACTGTAACCTAAAATAAAGGCAAGCTGACCCCTGCTTATCTCCACAGCAGCCTGCTATGCAGGGGGTGCGCAGGAATGGAGATTAGTAGCTTCACTCAAGTGCATTGCCTCTGCTTTAAACATTAAGCGCTCTAAAGCAAAAGCAATCATTTTGATGCTTTGCATTTTGATGTTTGCAGCCTACATCTTGCCATGACAATGCACTAGAAAAGTTGAAACTTTCTTTATAGGGATTTACATTAACCAAGGCATGCCCACATCACCTCTAATTCCATTTTAGAATTAGATGGAGGCTTTGCCTTAGGAAAATTCAAATCCTATGTCAGCAGTTTATCAGATGGCTTTAGCTAAGGGACATACTAAAGGACAAGCCCTGAATCTGCAGCCAAATGGCCACATGCAGGCCAGTGAACTGCACGCTATAAATAACCATTACTCTGCTAGACTGAGGCGAGGGAGAAGAAGAGAAAACATCCCAGACAGAGCAGACTCTTCTGTTTGCGGAAGCTTGCCTTCTGGAGGCACTGAAAACAAGACACTGTGCTTCAGCAGGTCCCAGCCCTGCCCAGTCCCAGCTCACTTCACCACTTCAAAGTAAATTAAGACAAAGGCAGTGCTGTGCAGGGGAAGGAATAGGGACTATTCCTTTTACTTTAGGCATCTTTGATGTCAGCTTTGGATGCAACTGTGCTGGTTGGGGGCTGAGTCAGACTACAGGCATGTATTCCTCCTCACTTTGACCTCAAAGGGCCCTGGGGCAGAATGTCTAAGGGAGAGCATCAGGACAAGGTGAGCACCCCAAGCCCTCAGCCAGCAGCAGTCTACAGTGCATGGATTTCCAAAGGAAAAAAGAATATATTAGTATATATACATATATATACAACTGGATGGATTTTTCTTCTGTAAAGATGCTCTTTCCAAACCCACATAAACTTTTATAATCCACAGCATCCCTTGGCAAGGACTTCCAGGGGTTATGCAGCTGGTGAAGCAGCACCTCCTTTCATCCTGAACCTGCCAGCTGTCAGTTTCAAATGATGTCACCAATTCCCTTTCGGAAAAGGCAGTAATTTCCCTATTCACCTGACACAATGTTAATTTCTTCAGACCTGACTCATTCGCACTGAGATAGGCATCTTCCTGCCAGTGGATATATTCCCCTCCCTGCAGAAGAACACAGATGTTGCCTTCCTACTTGCTAATTTTTATCTTTTCTCTTAATTGAAATTACCTTCTGCATCCTTAGCTTTATAACTAAATGTCCCATATGTTGATGGCAATGCACTTTACAGAAAAACAGTTGAGGAAATTAGGTAAATTTCTTTAAATAATAACTATTAGAAAGATACCCGTTAAAGTAAATGGAAATTACAGTACTTTGAAATTAAATAGTTAAAAATGATAATTTCTTTCAAATTTAGAAAACTCCAAAGTTAGTTCTTTCTGTGGCTGCTGAGAGAGAGTATCATGTTATTGTTTGATATGGGAGCATTTGAGGTAGTCAGCTGGACGAGTTCAGCTGATTTAGCTTATGCCATTGGACCTCTTGTAAGGACAGAGAGCCAAATAGCTTCTGCAATGAAGGCAATGGAGTAGCTTTAACTTTACTTATGAAGAACTCACCTATCAGGGACCCTGTGTGTGCCTCTGGGTGTACCAACCACCCCTCTAAACAGCCAAGCTTGTGCGGCCCTCAGGGAGGACTGTACTGATGCTGACACTGTTATTTCCTGCAGGAAAAGATTTTCTACCTATTCAGGAGTTGAAGTCTCTAATATCTGAACTGTGAAGATGAGATACTAACATACAAAGCAAGGCTAACACAGACCTGACTTGACAAACAAGCAGTGTGTCTCCCAAAGAACTGGAGGATCCAAAAGGAAAGAAACCTGTGACTAAAATAAGCTAATATACTTTTAAAAGAGTCAAATACCTCCAGACCCATGCCACAGCAAAAAGCAGGAGTAACAATGACTGCCATGAAACCTGTAACTACAGGATGACTGAATAAAGCCTTCAACTAAGCATTACAAGAAAGGAATTCTGGAGCTCAGCACAATGTAATTTTAGAGGAAAGTGGATGTTCTGTTGTGATGCAACATAAACGAATATAAATGAATAAAACCACTTTAATAGCTTCTCGACAATAATGTGTATTAAACGCTCAGAGAAACTCCTCCAGACAGCAGTGATTAAATAAATGTAAAATGCTTTCATATTAAAAGGGTATGATCCTGTGTCAGGAAAGAAAGCTTTGAGCTCTTTTTAACTCCAGGTTACACTGAGCACAGTAACACACAAAGGACAGGTCAGACTCAGCATCCAGCCCCAAAAAGGAATCCAAGCTCATCAACTGTGAGATTCAAGCACACTCATATATGGAAGGTGAGGTGTTATCAAGCAAGCACAGCTCCTAATGTAGATTAAGGTAGGACTTGCTGGGAAGAGGACGTGAGGATATGAGCTCTTAGAAAAGAGCCAAATTCATTAATTCCTTGCATTGGTGAGTCGCTGTTCTGCTACGTCTTTGGCAAATGGAGACAGCATCCTCCTTCACCACAGAGCAGAGCAGCTACTGCAGGGCCCAGCTGCATAGTCAGGTGCAGGGGAGGCACAGCTCCATCAGCCACTGCAGTGGTTTAGCTGGGAGGTCTATGTGTTAATGATCGGTTTAACCATTATTTATGCACAATCTCACAGATTTTCTCTACAAAACTAGCCACAAGCTTTCAACTGACTCATTCCCCTGCATCCCACATCCATGTGAACATGATGAGGTTGCACACCAAGTCACAGGCATTGATCCATGCCTCTGAGCCAGTCACACACAAAGCAGCTGGCTGCTTTGCTGCTGGGATGCAAAAAATTATCCTCAGAACTCCCTATTTAAACCTTGCTATTGGTTCCACTTAAAGGTGAAAGAGAAGGCAAACACTGGGGATGTGACTCTGGGAAAGGCCAGGGAAATGTTTGCACATGTTAAAAATACACCTACAAAACTACTGAGTTTTAAACAGACCATCTCAGGAGCTGCTAGCAGGAACGGGATGATCAGCGGCTGAAATGCTTGTAACAAAGTAGTGATAAACACACCTCCTAACTCAAGCGTCTCTCAAGACAGGAGATGCTCTGCCTATGAGAGAACGAGTCAACATCATCCACCATACAGGAACCTCAGCTCTGGACAACAGCCACACTCCCAAGGCACAGGAATAAAACAAAAATCTTGTTACATGTGACTGCCAACTGCAGACCATGAGAAGTGAGGACACTCCAACCTGTCCTCATGGTAACAGAAGGGCACCTAACGCAGTGTAACTATGCATCACAGGATGTAAATGATGGCACTTCAAGATGGAACCAAATCCTGACTTGGAGAATTAGTCCAATCTGTCAAAGCTCTGATCAGCCTTTCCAACACCTCCTACTTTGAAGACCAGCACTTCTTCACTTTAAGTAAGAACAAAACCCAGGGTTTCTGCAAAGCTTCTGGAAAGTTCAAGTTGTGATGACCGCACTTCAGCCCTGACGATACTCATCAGCGCCAAGCTGTAATTCCTGTTAAATTAAACCCTACACCTTTCCTCTCCCCATTTGTTTGTTTTGTCCCCTCCTTGTGTTCTGCCTCACACCAAGTTCACAACAGCCTGATTTTTTATTTCTGCAGCACCTGTCATTTATAATTCCTCACCTCTCAAGGGTTTGGAAGCACCATCTGCTGTAAATACCAACTCCAGTGATACACTTAGGTTTTTTGTTTAGCATCACAGTTCTCCTTCTCCTTTGTGACTTGTCTGTTTTTTATTTTTCTTCCAAACTTCTTAACATTTCACCTGCTTCTCAGCTGTAAATATGCTTTTAAGAAAAAAAAAATCCATTCTTTTAGATGAAGCCAGTCTTCTGCACTACAAACAGTATTGTTTCCATGTAGCTCCCACAAACACGCACACACTCATTGTCACTAAGTGCCTGACAGCATTTCAAATGTTGGACCACATTTCTGTCTCTAATAAAATGGAACAAGCTTGGCACAGTTGATTTTATATAACTTATCCTTGTAAGTTATATAAAAGAATCTCACCTAAAGTAAAGCAGTTTGACCACTAAATATTTAAATTAAATGCCCAGCGGAGTTTAGTAGTTGGAAACCAGAAGATCTACTGAAGGTAGTTAATGGTCAGGTAGCCTGAGTGGGAAGGTTTAACTGAGACTTATTAGAACTGGAGATGCAGGAAATAGAGGCATAAAGATAATTTAGAAACACAGGACAGAGAGAAGCAAACTGGCAGTCAAAGACCAAGGCAAGGCACATGGCCAGCTTTCCCCCATCTCTCATCAGGGTGTGCTGAGCTCTAGAACAGCTGGAAAGATAAATCAATGCCTAAAGGTGCTAAATTCTCACCATTTAGGCCTACAAATGCCTCAGAATTGCATCAACTCCCAACCCAAGTCCCATGTGTTGCCTGGCTGCTCTAAATCAACATGATGGAGAGGCCTGGCACTCTACAGGTCTGAAAAAACAGGAGATGTAGTGGGCTTCACCACCTACTTCCTCCTTCAACACCCACTCTTCACACCAGTTTGACACTGCATGGCGCCTTCCCCCCTTACCTTGGTTTCTTATGAGATTTTGGCCCACATAAATATAAATAGCTTTAAATATACATAATATTTCTGTCTCTTTAAAAAGCTGTTCTGCTACTTTGTCACTCTTGTGCTGAGAAAACTCACGTCATGTCTCCTTGCAACACGAGCATCCTTGCCCATGGCAAGGGAGTTTGAACTATGCAACCTTAGGTTCCAACCCTAAACATTCTATGATTCCATGACAGCAAAGGGCAGGGAGGAGCACAGAGCACCAGCCTGAGCTGTGTGCCCGGGGGGAACTCTTCCCACAGCAGTTGCAGCAGCAAATCCCTGCCTTCTGTCAGGAAAACGAGAAGGCTATGCCTTTAGGAAAGAATGGATTTACAAGTCAACTGAGGTACAAACAACATAACCACCCAGTGACAGTGCTACCTTCCATGATTCCTCCTCCATCCCCATTACCGGACAAAGCTACTTTCTCCTGCATCTGCTACCACTTGTTTCTGGCTTCAAATGAAACCCACATTTGAGGCTCCTCCCAGCAAAGCACAGAGACAGAGCTGGGCTCTTTACAGATTCAGCTCCACCATCCCTGAGTGCCAGGGAAATAAATATATGGTATTTCAGAGGCGCAGGACATAAATCCTGGCTTGGTTTAGAAGCCTGTGGGCAGTAAAGTGCTCTGCCCATTAAAACATAAATTATCATCTGAGCATGGCTGATGAGAGGCTGGGACTAATAGGAAATGGTACTAAATCAGAATTATAGGAATGTTCTTTCCAGCCTGATGGTGGGAATTTACTTTCCTCCCCAGTGTGCCTCAAGATGGTAGAGGAAAATTAAGGCTAGTTTGTGTGGGAGGCCAGAGGTAAATTGCTACCCTCCCCAAATACATCCTTATCAATAAAGTATCACCTCAATCATATCAATACTGCCTGTAGAACGCTTGTCATCCCTGAACCTCCAAGTCTTTATGAAAAGAAGAAATTTAATCTCACCACCATCCTCTGAATCAGGCAGCAGCAGCATTAACAGTAATACTACATCCACCGGGAAGTGGAGCTTGGCACTTGTTACCAGAGCTGGGCTTTCAAACATCCCTCACCATGGTGGCTATGAATTTCCTTTGAAAAATGTGAACCTGTAACAAATTTTGCTGAGTCCCCTTGGAAACCTGGCCCTTGGAGCATAAAGAAACCCCTCTGCAACTCAAGACATTCAGTCCCTGCACAGCCAACTGCTTCTCTACAGTGTGAGGGTGCAGATCCTTTTTCCTTCCACTATTAGGTCCCATTCAGAGAAGATCAAGGTGAGGCACAAGCAGCAGTTCTGCACCATCACAAGGTTCATCACTGTGAAGCCCAGTGGCTCAGTACACATAGTAACCATCTGGAAGACAGCAAGGACTGTTACCTTGACTCATTCCTTTATCTCTTCTCAAAGTTGAGAACTGAAAGGCCTACAGTTTCCCAATCAGCAGGTTTCTATGAGGAATTCTAATGTCAAGCAGAATTTCACAGCTGTTTTTCTAGCAGGGGTTGTAAAGTTGATAGAACTTAAACTAATAGCACAAATACGACTGCAATAAGCACAGGGGACTTCGCCACAAACATAGAATCATAGAATCATAGGGTTGGAAAGGACCTGAAGATTATCTAGTTCCAACTCCTCTGCCATAGGCAGGAACACCTCTCACTAAACCATGTTACCCAAGGCTATGTCCAACCTGGTGTTGAAAACCACCAGCGATGGAGCGTTCACAACCTCCCTGGGCAACACATTCCAGTGCCTCAACACCCTTACAGTAAAGAGTTTCTTCCTCAGATCCGATCTAAACTTCCCCCGTTTAAGTCTGAACCCATTACCCCTTGTCCTATCACTAGAGTCACTCATGAAGAGTCCATCCCCAGCAGGCACTGGAAGGCTGCTATGAGGTCTCCACGCAGCCTCCTCTTCTCCAGGCTGAACAGCCCCAACTCTCTCATCCTATCT